>VZTG01004479.1:1190015-1206936 GCA_013397845.1 Melanocharis versteri
GAGGGAGAAAAAGTGTACAAAAAAAAAAAAAAAAAAAAAACCCCAAAAAAAAAAAAAAAAAGGCAAACAGCAACAAGGAAAAAGCAACCCCGACAGCCCAGGATTCAAAGCGCTTCGCACGCCTTTCCTTGTGCCGGGCAGCCCGGCGGGGCCGGGGCTGGGGCTGCGCAGCGCCCGCNCGGAGCAGCACCGTCGTCAGGCGCAGCTCACCTGCTGAGATCCACCCGGCTTCTGCCTGAGCCACCGCTGCCTTTGCCTTTTCTGGTTTCTCTGTTTTAACAATCGTGTTGTATAGTAAAGTAAAGTTTAACTTTATCCGCTTTTGTTGTGTGAAAGACCCAGGTAAAAGTATCATAGTGATTGCAAAGGAGAAAAAAAACCAGCCTAAATATTCAGGATGATTATAATGGAAAAAAATTGTCCTCCTCTTCCCCCTTGTTTTCACCGAGGTAAAATAATTACAGGCAGGGATTTATTTTTTTTTTTTAAGTTGATTGCTTTGCCTTGCATCTCTTTGTAGTTCATCAATCTGAACTTCACTGAATAGTAGAGCTTCTTTTTTGTTGAAGAGCGACTAATGAAGTCTTTGCAAAAAAGTATAAAATATGCATCCTTATTTCTAAATTTTGCATTCTTCATAGTTTAAGAAATGGCTGCCTGCTTTTTTAAATTAAATTTTGAAGAAAGGTGTACCCTTTTATGTTACCGTATTTATTTTTAAAGCTAGGCCGACACTTGTCACTTGGTCACATATACGTCTGAAACAGCTTGAATACTTTCCATGTTTCACCATTCAGAAATTATTGTGCTAGCAATAATAAAAAAGCTAAGATTGTTGTATTCATTGTTTCTATTTACTGTTCTTGAGTAGTTTATTAAATTAATGGGCTTGATTTAACTTGATTTTAAACCTCGTTTCCTAACAATGTACCATTGTGTAGGGAAAACTAAATGTGCTGGCCTGTGCTCAAAGAGTCAAACTTACTTGAGTGAGTACTGAAAAAAATTTTGAACACTAGTTTGTTGCAGTTTCTTTATATGCATAAAAGAGAGCATCATTTAGCTACTTCTTAGCAGGGCACACTTGAATGAGGAACTTTCTTCTAGTTACAGTTTCTCAGAGCTGAAATATCTGCTTTCCCGAGGCTGTCGAGAGGGAAGTGGCTCAAAGAAAGGGAAAACTGGAAGAAATATAGGCTTTGGTTTGTTTGTTTTTCTTTTCTTTTCTTGTTAAATGGTGGCCTCTACCTCCTCCACCCTGCAGAGCAATTTATATGTTATTTAGTCCTTAGAGTCTCCATTTTAAGCTTAACGCTGCAAGTGTGTTTATATACATGATTTTACTTGCATGCATTGTTTCACTGAACCTGATGGTATTGGCAGAGACTTAAAAAAAATTAGGTGATATCTAAAACTGTTACGAGGTAACTATTTGTGTGTTGTAGGTTCATGATTTATCTTTTCCTGATGTGATTTGCAATGGTGTCTACTCTTGATTTTATAACGAAGATGTATTTGCTTATCACAGTCAAGCAGGAGACTACACTCTGAAGAATTTTATATTGAAGTCTCACGCTATTTTTTAAATTTCTCTGTGTCTGTAGAGTAGTGGTCAACCAGGTAACAATTTCCTTCCAAACTTTCTCTTTGGTCTGGACTGTTGAAGCCGTATATAAGGATGAGAAATTGTGGTTTTGTTTTTCTCAATGGTTGTCATCTTAGACTGCTAAAATCGACGC
Organism: Melanocharis versteri; assembly: GCA_013397845.1. NCBI lineage: Eukaryota > Metazoa > Chordata > Aves > Passeriformes > Melanocharitidae > Melanocharis > Melanocharis versteri. The sequence continues at coordinate 1,191,755 of VZTG01004479.1, forward strand.
TGTGTCTGTGGTGTGCTGTTAAATATTTAAGCAGTCCTCTTGCACACAACTTTATTTTTAGGATTGTGCTGACTTTTCTTCAGTATCAGTGTCAGATGATCTGTTCATAGGCAGCCTCTTCCATGGTAATGTGGGCATGCCTGATTTGAGGTGATTATGACCCTTACTCTGCACAGGTTTATACACCCACTTAATTTACTCCTGCTCAAAATTTACATTAAGTTGAAATAACCTTCTCAAAGTGTGCGGAGTGGAGCATATGTAGGCCTGAGTAGGATGTTAGGACTCTGTGTGTGTGTGTGCGTGTATAGATATATTTACGTGTGTATGTACGTATGGACCCTCCCTGTTTCTATATCTTTATTTGGTGGTTTTGTATATAAATATATACGTGTGGGTTTACATGTATAAAACTTTATGCTGTGTATAATTTAGAAGTTCATATTTCCTTATAAACGTGTATTTGCATTTACTTACATTAGAGTACTTTAACTTTTGCACTTCAGGTGCTGTTTAGGTTTTTAATTTTGGTAGAGAGTATAATTATATTGATGATCTAGTATACATGATGTGAAAAATGGAATGAGCAAAGTGTGGCTTTTTCTCTATTTTCCATGGGAGGCATTCTTTCAGAAATGTTATCCTGAGATAACTGTAAAGACACTTCCTTTACAAATCGATTTCTGGCATAAATTTGAACACATTTAAATCTGTTGAGAACTATTCTGAAGACAACGAAATTTGACTCCTTTGAGTTTATGTGTTTTGTTTGTCTTGCTTAGAACTAGTGACATGAAAACCTTGAGACTTGTCAGTGTGGGGTTATTTTTTCTTCAGTTAAAATGGGTCTTTAGCATTTAAGTGATGATGTAGTTGACAAGAAATGAGGATCAACTTTAAAATATGTGCCAGTGTTTGACTTCTAGGCTGATTCCCCTACAAGAACAGTGGGAGGATATTGTAAAGTACGATCTTTGTTTTCTGAAGACAAATAGTGTGAATTACTGCCCTTTTTGAGTTAGCTGCACACAATAAAACCACTTCTCCAGGACAAAAGCGTAATGCAAAATGCACTTTAATTATATGGAATTACCATGTTAGCAAAGACTTTTTACACTAAAAAGACAAAGAAAGTAATCTTTATACAACTTTTAAATACTAATTCATGCAAGTTTAATTCGAAGGAGATATTAGTTATTATTTGTATTTTGTGTTTATTGAAATTCTTTGTCATTGTTATAGCTCACATACAATGAGTTCGGGTACTGTAGTGGCATTTCCAAGTTTTGGAAACTTTGAGTTCTCAGGTAAATACATAATGCAGTGTTATTTGACTTGAGAATGTGCGTTTTATAAAATAGCCCTTAGGCTGGCCGCTAAGATCATAAGCTAACTAGGCCTTCAGCACTTGAAGACTTAGAAGTTGTGAGGAATACAAAAATCATAAAACAAATACAAGAAAAGTATTCGATCAGAAACAGAGGAAATAAGATTTGAGCTGCATAGGCTGTGTAGTTCAGACTGATGTATAAAAGTAGTGTTGTCGATGGTTCAGTTGTTTGAATAATTCTGAAATTTTACAGTAGGAAAAAAAGTAATAAGCAGAGAGGCCATTTTGGGAAAGGACAAAAAGAAAAGTGCTTGGTTCAAGTAGCATACTGCAACTGGAATACTGTGCCCAGATTCATCTTTATGTAAGGTATCTGGTGTTAAATTAGGAGAATTGCTTCAAATCAAATCAAGAGCCGTTTTAAAAGTATTCTTGAGAATTGCACCAAACACATTCAGGAACAGGTATGCATCCACTTTTACTTCTAGTTGTCATTATAAGGAAGATCTAATTTATTCTTAAATAAATAGGAAAGGAAAACAAAAATGAACTCAGGTTTGTTTTCTCAGGCTGGAATCTCTAAACTTGTGGTCTGAGCAAAGAAAGGAGAAAACCTTTTCCAAAGGTTGATGTGAAAATGTATTTATCTTTTTCTGCAATATTTTTAAGCAGTCATGGAAAACATATGGGGTTTGTTTATATGAATGGTGGGGGTTTTGTTTGTTTGTGGGTCTTTTTTGTTTGGGTGGGTTTTTTTGTTTGCTTTTCCCTCCAAACCTACACATTCTCCTGAAATAAACAAGAGCCTGGTGGTAACAAAATCAATTCCTTTAGAGTCGGGTAGGGACTCAGTGTAAATAAGGTGCACTAAGAGAGATTTTTAGCTTCAGGGTAAACAGAGAAACTGACAGGTTTTTACCATGCTGAGCAAGAGTCATACGTCTTCATCCAAACCTACGAATGTAAACATTTCATGTATTCACAACACTGTTGTCTGTAGTCACAGTCTTAATATGTTCTAGAAAAGTTATTACAGGTGTGGTGTTTATCTGTGATAGTTAAATTCTCATGGTGTCTTTTACTGGTGTACACTGGTAACAAAGTGTTAATTTTTTTTTTCCCTGAAGGGGGTTTTCCTCAGCACCGAATGCTTTCCTCTGCCTGCGTTGTGGAAGTACCAAGTTGTTAAATTGAATTTGAGAAATGCAAGGTGCCTTGACATTATGCTCATAAACATTTTCCAAACTCAAGGCAGACTTTTGATGTTTACGGTTTAATCTTTTATTGACTTTACATTTATTGTTCTCCACCCTGGAAACTGTAGGTTGCTGTATGTAACATTAGTTTGTAGCTTAGTTAAAGTTACTGTTGAACCATATCTGAGAGGACTCTGGTAAAAACGTAACTTCTTTGAAAGGCAGTCAGTCTGAATTAGTTTAAAGAAACTGGGTTTTTTAAGAAATGTTAACTTTGTTACATAATCTATCATGCATCCAGATAAGGAAAATGGGTCTAATACCACAAACCTATGTAGAGCATTTGAGAATTTCCTAGCTAATGATTAAAGACTATTGAATGCATTGTCATAGAATAAAAAATAAGATGGAGCTCTAGATAGAGGACAGGCTTGTAACCAAAGCAGTTCACATCTTAATTTTTAAAGGAATTACTGTAGAAATGTGTTGATCTTGTGTTATTTCCACTGATGCTTTCCCCAGGAAATATGTAATTTCCGTGATGGTTTAAAGAAAGTAGGAGATGAATAGGCATATGAGATACTGCTGATGAGATTCGACTCTGTCGCCAGAGAAAGGATGGAATTTATTGAACGAAGTTGCAACATTTCCCAGACAGAGGTGCCACGTGGACATAGTATGGCATGTGCTCAGTGAAATTGAAATACCCAAGGTCTGACTCTGTGTCCCATAGAAGACTTACTGAGTGTAAACCGCGTGATGACCCGAGAATGCTCAGAAAGCCCAGTGTGTCCTGAAAGTGTGGTGGGTTTATGCTTGTACGTAGGTGATCTCTCTGTGGATTGTGTGAAACACCCTGTATGGATTTGTGCAGGCTTTGACCGTAGGTGTTTTCCTGTGATTTCTGGAAATGTCTCACAAACATTGTTCTTCTTACCTAGATTTTCTTTTCCCTCCTCTATGTTTGGAGAAATCTGCCTGTATGGTTACCATATGTTTATACTGTGGTTACTTGCGAGGAAACAAACACACTTAGTGAAGCCTGCATATTGTTACTTTTGGTTGCTTATTTTTACTGTATTTTGTATATGAAACTGTTTCAGTTAAAAACTTCTGCCAAATGTGTGTTTGTTTTTTTTTTTAGTGACTATTCTAGCAATTATTTTAAGGACATCTATGGAATTTTTAAGATACAGCAATGTAGAATTAAAAATTACAATAGAGACAACTTTTGGTCTCAGTGTACTCAGTGTATGTCTCAAGCAACCTGTGATAAGCACATGCATTGTTTGTAGACTTTTCAAATTACGATCGAGTAGGTCATCTCTGGCTTCTTGACTCTGCCCTCTGGTTGACATCAGACATGTTTATGTTGATGTTATGTAATATGGTTGCAGTTACATAGTTGCAATCAAGTGTATAATTAAAATCTCTCTTTGAAGTGTTTATCCAAAGTGTGGGTGAACTGTTTTCTGAAATACTTGATTAACCTTCCCTGTAGAACGGTGTGGCTGTATGTATAGTATATCTTTATGTATATCTTTAGTCGTTGCTAGCAGTTGACTTGTATATGTCTCTTGCTTCATGGAGGAGGACTTCCCTTTCTTCTGGAGCTACTACATGCTTTTTGCCTGCTGTCAAATTGTCATTTGTAAAGTCGTCCTTATGGTGTGTTCTGGTAAAATCATAGAATGATTAGGGGTTAGAAGGGACCTTAAAGATCACAGAATCACAGGATGGGTAAGGTTGCTCGGAGTTGGCTTCTGGGCTGCAAGTGTACATTGGCAGCTCATGCTGAGCTTTTTGGTCCACAAGCATCCTGAAGTCTTCTCCCCAGGGCTAGTCTTGATCCCTTCTCCACCCAGCCTGTACCTGTGCTGGGATTGCCTTGACCCAGGTGCCGGACCTTGCACTTGGCCTCGTTGAATCTCCTGAGGTTTGCACAGGCCCACCTCTCAGGCCTGTCAGGGACCCTCTGGATGGCATCCCTTCCCTCCAGTTTCTCCACTGCACCATGCAGCTTGATGTCAGCAGCAAGCTTGCTGAGGGTGCTCAGTCCCGCTGTCCATGTCACCGACAAAGATGTTAAAAATGCCTCTCAGAACCATCCCCTGAGGAACATCCACTCCTCATGGCTTTCTGTTGGACATTGCGCTGATGACCGCAGCTCCGAATGCTACCATCCAGCAAATTTTGTCTACTGAAAGGTCCATCCACTAAATCCACATCTCTCCACCTTACAGAAGAGGATGTCATGCAGGACAGTGTCAAATGCTTTGCACAAGTCCACGTATATAATGTCCACTGCTCTTTCCTCATCTACTGCTGCTGTAACCCCATTGTAGAAGGCCACCAAATTTCCTCAGGTATGATTTGCCTTTAGTGAAGCCATGTCAGCTGTCACCAATCACCTTATTATTTTCCATGTGCCTTAGCATAGTGTCCAAGAGGAGCTGCTCCATGATTTTGCTAGGCACTGAGGTTAGGAAATAGTTGTTTCATTTTTCTGTATCAGACTTCAGTGTCATGTTTGCTGGGCTGATTGTAGAGGTTCTGCTAGAAAGGCTACCTGAATTGTGTTATCATGTCTCACTTGCTACAAAAGAGCCTGCTCTGCTCTGAAATCCCCTTTGTTTACATTTTCCTGGCTTGTAGTTTTGGTATGAATGTCCAGGATTTTGCAGACCAAATCAGATTTGTTTCACAGGCTTTCAACTTTTTTCTTCCTCATACACTTTTAGTACTGCTAAATGAGCTCTTGATTTTTGAGACTTTTCTTTCTTTTTAGATTTTTCTATCCAGGAAATGGTCTAAAATGATGGCAGACTTGTTGTCACTCAAAAACTATGTTTATGATTAAAATAAATTGTGCATATCAACTTTTGATCTTTTAAAGTATAAAGTATTGACGTATGCACTTCAAGTCAGCTACGTCATGAAGCAGCTTTTTGCTTTCTAAATGCTCTCCTAGTTTTATGTGCTGAAACAACATGGAAGGTTGGAAGGGTAGTGTAGTGTGTGATAATACTGTGGATGTATTGCAGTGATTTATGCATAGATATAAAGTTAGGCGTAAATTCCAGTGTAAATCTCTGTTGTCTACTTTCTCTTCCTCCACCTATTAGTGGCTTCCTTTCTCTTGTTCCTTGTATTTGTTTTCTTCTTCAGCTGAGGAAAACTTGGTTAAGAGCTAAGCTTTCACTTCTCCAGCTGTACAATGTGTATATTTGTGTTGCGATTGTTTCTCTCACATTGCCTGTTGTGTGTGCCTCTTCTGCAGTCAGAACCACATCACAAACAGTATTATGACATTCAAGATAAAACATAGGTAATTATTTTCATAAAAAATTATCCAAAATTTCTTTTTAATTAAGAAACATGGCTGTACATCATCTAATCTGGTTCTTGGCTCTTTCCTAAGAGAAGAAAAGAGGTGTTTAGAGACTTTTATTACTGATGGGCATAAAAAGGTCTTCCCAATGTGACTTTGGGCATAAGGTGTGTGTACAAAGATCTACTAAGAGAAGCTGCAAAACATGACCTCATTTGCCAGCTCTAAACCTCTACTTTGTACATTTTAAAAGAGCTGTATCTGAACGTGTTCTGTGTAGTCTGAAAGCGTGTTCTTTTTCTTCTTTCTTCAAATTATTTTTAAAAAAGTCAACCTTGAGAAATATTTTTTTTCCCCAAGTGTTAGAAATAGTTTTTGTCAACAGCTTGTCAGATGCAAAAGCACAGGCAAGACACAGCTGGGTCTGGGAGAAACATTCTGGCTATGAGGCAATTTGCCTGAAAAATGTTTGTCCTTAAAAATGTCAACCTATTGCCTGATCTTTTCTCCTGAGAAATCCCTTTACATAAAAATAGAAATTACTAGTGTATGTGGGCCATAGTCGTCAAGCATACCCTGCTCTCCCTCTTGGCAGTGCTGTATGTCCTTACGTAATTTAGGGATGCTAGGCTAGGGACTGTATTCAGGCTGAAACATTTCTGAAAGCCCCATAGAACCTTGAGCCACAAAGGGTTAAACTTCTTAAATTGTGTTATTCATCCATGGAGTGAGAGTGGCATGAAGGAAACCTCACTAATAAGGAGACAACAGTATGAGTTGATGTTTTCAGTTTAGCTATAATAATTTTCCCATTTTGCTCTGAAGTTCAGCCCCTTCTGCGTCAGCTTTTAAGGGCTGGGTTACAGCTTTGCTGTCTGTTTACATGACAGGACTCTAGGTGTGCTGACCACGCTGTCTAATGTTGTAAGTGCTGATCTTACCTCTCTGAGGTTTTCATGTTGCCACCCAAAATCAACTACATCTAGGAAAATGTGAAAATGGCATAACAGAATAATAAAAACACACATACTGTAGATATTTGAAAGGTTGAACTCATGCCTTTGTTCTGTTATTTTTATTATACTTACCTCTAAATAGAAGGAATGCAGCAAAATATGTAGAATATGAGTAGGAGTCTGTTCAATTCCAAACCCACACAGTTTTTACTGCATTTTTTCCTGAAGAGTTGGCTGTCCTAGGCTTAAAAAAAAATGTTGAGTGAAAATTGAAACAATCTGGTAAAAGTCTGTGTGCGCTTGTGTGGGGATGGAGGGAATTAGGGTAAGAGAAAAGATCTCTTGATTTTAAACTATGTGATTTCCTGATTTCTGGAGGAAAATAAAACAATGCTTGCTGTATGTTATCCTTCTCATGTAATAGTATGTCTGCAGGCCATTTTGTCACGAGGAGCTTGGTACATCACCATAGCAGCAAGAATTCAGGTAACTGTAACAGATCGTCAGGCAGAAAATACAGTAAAATCAAGCAGTTTGGGAAATAAAAATATTTGTCCTCTACATCTAGAAATGTATCTCCAGTATATCTTTAATCTGTGTTTATGATCATGTATTGTGCCATGTGGACTTGACTCAGGGATTGACGCATTTTTCAAACCTTGCAAAGTAATGCCAGTGTCCTGACTTTCGGTTCTTAAACTAGCTTAAATGATCACTCAATGTAAACCTCCTCTTTCTTTTCTTTCATTTGACTACTTTTATTTAGCAACTCTCACAAAACTGGGGAGGTTCTGAGCTGTATTCTGGTGCTAAATTGGTTCTTGATGTGAACTAAATACTTAAGAACAGTTTACAGAGGTCATAGAGCTAAACTCTTCCAGCTGGTGACAGAGGCTGAAACCAAGAACAATGACTGAGAGTTATGGTTTGAAAGAGATTCAGATTGGACATTAGGTAAAAACCTCTTTGATAGGAGAGTAGTGCAGTATTGCAACAGGTATTCAGAGAGGTGGTGGAGACTTCATCCTTTGTTTTTGGACTTTGATAAACAAAACCTTGTGTCAATGATAGTTCAGATATAAGACAGAAGTCAGACTAGATAACTTTCAGAGGTTCCGAAGGTTCTGTGATTCTCAGAGTATGCAGTGAATCTTTGTTTCTATTTGTCCATTTGTTACATAATGCCTAATAGATATTAGATGGCCTGTAGTATAATAGAACCTTATTATATATTGCTATATATTTTTGTAGAGGGAAGAAGTCCCTTCCTTCAGTACTTTGCAGTCAAGGTGTACTGGACAACTGGTGATCGCACCATATCTTATACTGCATGGAATGATATCTCAGCATATAAACCCAGCAGTTTATTGGCAGTATCTTTGAAAAGAACTCCTATGAGAAATCCATCTGAGGCTGTGGGCAAAAGCACAGTAGTTCCACAGTAGTTAATAAAAACCACACCAACCCTGTCCATATGAAATAAAGACCTCAAATCTTACAGATTAGACATAAAAAATAGAGGAATGGCCTGCTGAGTTATCTGTTGTTATGGAATGGTGATGGGTTGGGCTGTGCAGAGATTAAAGGAAGGATTGATACAATGAAGTAACGCACCCATCTGCTGCAAAATTTGTTTCAAAGGGAACAATGTGCAACTTTTCAAGGAAGGAAGATGATACACTGCTTGAGAAGTGAACTGATGAATAGATGTTTGATTTATCTCTTTGCAGGGAGAACACGTGCATGTTAGAGATGTTTTGCAGGACAAAAGATGCATTACTTAGACACCACCTTGCTGTTAGGGCTTAGCAGCAAGACCAAGGTAACAGCCGAGCTGAAATTGATGTTTGTTGTATTGTTTCATGTTTTAACTCCTCTTTCACCTGTGCTCATTTTTCCTGTGCCTCTTAACAGGCTCTTGTTGACTGGCCACATTATGCAATTTAGGCATCTAAAGTTAATATCCTGGACTGGTAGATGGTTGAGTAAACTAAGGGCATGCAGTCCGAGCTAAAATTTGGCTGCTGATTTTTCAACATATTTTAATGTGCTGTGCCTTCACAGTTAGCACATATGTGCAATTGTATGTTTCAGTTGAAGAATGTTAACAACACTTGGTAACATTCAGAGCACTGTTTCACACTGCAGTCACATAATTTTGTGAAATTTAACCTTGGTTTACCCAGAAGTAAATTCTTTATGTTGTTAAGAAAGGGAAAAATAAATTTGTGTCAGTTTTACTGACAGTTGAGCAAGTCTTATTTTTTGGGGTATAATATAGCTAAGAGAGTAAGTATGAAAACCCTTTTGGAGACTGATGTGTGAAACAAGAATTTCTAAACTTTTTTAAAGCTACTGAAAATCACACCTGTTTGTTCAAAGGTGGCCTAAGAACAAAAAACTTCATCTCATCAATTTAAAAGGTCAGCAAATATCTGCTTCCTTATTCAAGAGGTAAATAATCAATATGTAAAAACTTGATAGAATATATTTGGACATACCTCAGGAAAAGATCTGAAGGGAAAAAAACTTGTTTATTGGTCTCACTGAAATACAGAATATATCTCCATCAATTGCTGGTGAGTGAAGCTACACTGTTTAATTTAGAAAGCGTATTTTTGCTCTGTGGACTGAATTTTTGAGTAATAATGTCACTGTTTGCCCCCTCTATTTAGGTGTACAAGAGAGAGGTTCTGAAAACAACAAAAAATCATCACATAACAAGAGGGGCTTTCCAAAGAGCAAGTCAAAGCTTAACTTCCATCTTTTTAATAGGAATGAATAAAAATCTTTCACTAGTGTGGCTTGATTGTTATCCCCTTCTTTTCATTATGTGTTTCAAACAAAAATGAATGTTGCCATGTTGAGAACATGCTTGAATGAGTACAGATAAACAATAGGATAAAAGTTTAAAAAAAAATGAAATTGCAGCTTATAAATACTTCTATAAATATTAATAACTATTTTCTTTTAATCCAAGAAAGATGCTATTTTTTGATTCCAGAGTTTGCATGCAGATTCTTATGAAATTATGATCAACCAGGTCTGTGACAATTTGAAAATACATGCAGCTTTAAATTAGAATAATCCGTATTTTTGTTCTTTCTCTGGATGTCAGTGGGGGAATGGGAACAAATGACAGATGAATTGAGTGGACACTATTGAAAGAACTAGATCTTGGTTTTTTTTCTGAGACTTAAATTGCTTTTTATTCTTTCGTCTCTGCCTTCTCATGCCCAGGTTTGTTTTTTTTTTTTCATGTTTATCAAGTTCAGTTACATTTGATGAAAAACTAGTAATAGCAAAGAAAACATAGTTCTGTTTTTTCAAAGAGGTCAACATCTAGGTAGAACAAGGGGCCAAGTAACTTCACTGAAGGTAGACTGCCTTGGACTTCAGGCTTTTTAGTTTGGAAAGAATTCATATGGGATTCAAACATTTCAACAGGCTTAAGTGTAGAAAAATTGGTGTCAGAATTTACAAACTATTGTGAGACAAATACGTTGGAAATCAAGCTTTATTATTACCGGGTTAAATGGATGCAAATCATTGCGCATCCTTGGATTTAGTTTTGCCTTCTAATTTGCCTCAGCAGACAGCACTAAAGAAGCTTGTTAGTAGGTTCTCTAGTTATATGTAAATTCTTAAATATTGATGGAATATTAATATGCTTTCCTAAATTAATTATTTATTATAAATGGCTTTCATCACATCCCTACGCTACTGGGGGACCGTGCTGCTGTTGTACCCAACACTGCATGTTTACTCAGCTCACAGGACTGGCTCCATGGACATTGCAGTGATGTAAAGATGAAATATAACTTCTTGCAGGTTTTGATAGAGTTTTTGAGCTTTCCTGTGATACCTGCAGTGTTTGAAAGTTTAATTCTGAAATCAATTTAGACCAGTTAGAGGTATAGAAAGAATAGTCTTTCAAGTTAATAAACCATCTAAAAATTCTATTAAAGATATAAGTTAGGGTTCTGTTCTAGGTAATATTCTCAGTTTTTACTGTCTTAACACTTAGACTTCCTCCTTTCCCCCATCTACCCCCCAGTGTATTTGGTATCTACATTCTTATGGTCACTATGTTTTGATTGCTTGGGTTATGTATGATGTCAAGGATTTCTGAGCAGTGTTTAAGCCAGTTACAGGGCTTTCGAGTGCAAATGAGGTCTGGTGCACTCAGCCCAAGAAGGCTCTGGGTAGCAACAGCGTGGAGAAAGATAGATAAATGGCCATTGGAGATTTCCCTGGTTAGGTGTTTTGCTGTAAGTGAACAACATATTGACAACTGTTGTACCTGCTTTTAGGTAATGATCAACTGATAATGTTTGTTAAATACGAAAAGAAACCAAAATGCATTGAATACATACGTTGAAGTAAATAGTCATGGTGGGAGGAAGAGGTTTTTATATTTTTTGGTTGAATTTCTGTTCAGGAAAAAAAAAAATATAGCATACTTGTTCTGTTCTTCATGGAATATGTATATATCTGCTCTGTGTCTTCAATTATGTGCCAGTTTGTAGTACAGCCAGGTAAGTGAGCTGCTATTGCTACAAAGACAAATTTCAGCTATCAGCTCTAGAAACAGATATATGATTTGGAAGTGGTTATTTGTCTTAGTAGATACTTGTTTTCTTCTGACAGGAGGGAAAAAAAAAATCTTTCAGCCACTTTACCTGTATTTATTTTCACATTTCTGTTTCCTTGTGTGCAGACTTGCTTATGTTGCACAGTTTCAAACATTGTTTATCTTCTACCCTCTGCTTTCTGAAACTACATTAATGTGTCTCAGCTGTCTTTTCTTCTGCCAAATCCCAAACTAATGACAAAATGGTGCTTTAAAAATGAATCAGACTGTTTCTGGGGGAATGAAAGAGTGATCTGCATGTAATCACTTTATCCAAAGAGAAGAAAAATAGTCAAACACATAAATTAATAGGATGTAAAAAAGCTTAAGACTTAGAAATGTGTACACTGCTGTTTTTTGTTAAAAGTTCCTACAGCTCCTCAATTTTATTTTTCAACCCATTTTTAAAATGTATTACTACAAGTGAATCAAATGTGACTCATAAATCTGAAGGCATATTGGATGTAGTTGTGTTAAGAGTATTCAGAAATGTCTTCAAATTCAAATATTGAATTTCAAAGTGTTTACAAAGCTGTGTAGCATCATGATTTTCAAAGCAAAATGTTCTCATTTTCCACTTTTTTTGGTCCTACTTAAAGATTTGAAAATTGTTTATATATTTTTATTTCTTGCCATAAGTACCAGCTTGCTACAGGTAGGAAATAAATGTCTAGTTTGCCTTATGTTATTTTTCCTACCAAATATATGTTGCAATTTTTTCAAGTGTCGTGATGGCTATGCTGACCCCTTTTCTTAATAAAAATAATGATTTAAAAAGTCTCTATTTCACTGTAACTGACCAAGAAAAGAGCCTGAAAGAGCGAAGAAAAGATGATGAATTTTATATTTTTCCAGATGTGTTTCCACTGCTTGGTTTTATATATGTATTTGAGTGAAGTTATGGATATCTGAAACAGTAGATTATCTTGTCTGGATTACGTGGAAATCAGTCGTATTTTTCCTGAAGAAAGCCTGTACCTTGCAGTTTTTTCAGTACAATCTGGCAGAACTTTTTGCATACTAACAAAATGTGAAAATATGCTAATTTTGCATGCTTCTTCAGTGATACTTTGTGCAATCGCTCTAGAGGCCTTTTTAAAATAGATTTAATGTAATTAGGACGTATCAACAGAAATCCATCCATCCATATGAAAATGATAATGTGATCTCTCCTCCCCAAATCAAGAAAGTGAAAATCAGTTTAATGAACCTGAGGGCTGTGTGAAGACATTTCAGTGACAACTTCTTGTCCATCAGTAACCTTCTCTGTAGGAGCTGTTAAGTGAACAGGATGGTTGTTGAACAACGCTTATTTAGGCAGCTTGATATCTACAGCCTAAAACTGTCAAATCTGTCTCTCAGTGTCCTAAGTGGTCTCCTTTTTCCAGTTGGACAAGATTCAGAAAAGTGCAGCCTTGACTTTTGCTAAAATATTTAAGATGTCTCCGAGATCAATTAGACTTTGCAGTAAGGTAGCAGGTGCAGATATGTTGCATGTAGTAAGACATACTGTATTTCAGCTGAAAACTGAGGTAAGTTTTTTGTATTTGTGAGGTTGCTTCTTAAAAAGTTGGAAAATCCTTCTGGTTGAAAGCAGCAAGCCGGAGTAATTTTCCAGAATCTTCTGATCTAAACTGATTGGCATGTCTGAAAATGTGTAGAAAATTGCCATGCTTTAATAGGATAAATTGGTTCATGTTTCACATATATTGGACACTTTATGATATAGCAGTAGAATGTAAATTTAGAGCTGTTGGTCACATTATTTGTGCTTATAATCTTGAATCTGAGCAAAAACTGGGTACTCTGAAGTTATCTTCAATTTGAGCATTTTGTTTTTTGTGATATTAGTATGCATGAATACTTATGAAAAAGAGCATGCAGCTGAATGGGTGTGCTTTTGCTCCTCATATATTAAACCTAATTTGTTTGGTTTTTGTCTCGTGAAATGTGGAGGGAATCTGAACTAGAGTTCTAATAATTTCTGGTTGCATCAATTTTTTTTCTCTCTCTCGGATTAAAAATGGAATTAAAATTTGTGTGACCTTTTTGGGATAATCAAGAAGCAGAAGCTGTGTTGTCATGACATGAGAAATCAGTTGAGTAAGCAATGACCAATGCAATTAGAATAGGTAACTTATATTGAAAAGTAGGGAGCAAGATGAGAAAAAATAGCTGGAAATGTGTTTATGTTTTGGGAATATTTGTAACTGAGAGCAAGGGCAATTTTTTTTTGACCTACAGAAACTACAAAAATGCAGGTCTGGGTTAGATATGTAGCATTTTGGAGCATTTTGATTTGTCTTTATGGAGAAGGGATTGTAGAAGAAGAATTCTGCAACAAAATTAAAGATTTGGCTTACCAAATTAGTTCAAAAAACCTTTACAACTCAATCTGAGGAGCATAACTGAAGAGTATCAGTTACATTTTTATTTACAGCTTTTTGTTAAGAGGATGTAATTTATTCCCATAGACATGCATAAATATTACATTTCATGGAATCTACAGTGTATAGTTAAACTCAGAAATAGTATGCTAAAAAACATACAAGGAAATGCTGGGCACAGTTTTAGTCCAGAATGAAATTTGTGTTTTAATCTTGACTGCATTTTTCTGAGGAGAACAAGTTTGATTTGAACTGACTTGTAAAATGCTGTACTTTTACCTTGGCTAGAGTTTGAAGCTGTAAAACTTCACTGTGATTTGGCTTTATGTCTTAAGAATATAATTATATTTAAAGCAAGTCTTTTACTGATTATAAACATAGTAATGTCCTTAATGCTTTCTGTAGCTGCCACAGATTTTCTGTTTCTGTCAGGATGAGGATAGTCTCCTGCATTCCTTAAAGTAAATTAAGCAACAATAAAATAAATACTTGAGCCTGGATGGAAGCAGTCATTTAGATCTGATCTTGAAGCCTTGAGAAATAGTGGCCTGTGAACTTTTTAATTTGCCATATACTTCCAGTGTTAGGTTGTTTTGTGTTTGTTTTTCCATCAACTGTTTGCACATGCATGCTTCTTGCATAGCTCCCTGAATGTCAGCCAGCACTTGAGGGCACTTGAGATTGTGTATCTACAAAAGGAATCTGTTTCCTGGGGAACCTGAAGTTTTTTCTTCTTTTGCTTTTAGGATTCTTTTCGTGCAAGCCCGACAATTCTTTCAGAGCTGTAGAAATACTTAGATATTGGTTTTAGGAGACAGAAGTAACATGTGAGTGAATTCTTACTAGTCAATGCATGTGCTACTGTAGCTGCAAGAAACAACCCTTGGAAGAAATAAATTTTCAGAGCCTCTCCCCAGCATCAGATGAGTGAATAGGATTTTTGGAATGAAAACTAGGGTGCAAAAACATAGTGGAATTTACTGACTGGAATAATGGATGAAGAAGTGTAGCCATTTTTAGCAATTTAAAAAAAATTAGTAATAATATCTATTTTTTTTTTAACCTGAGAATAAGATACTCTATAAAATGTAAAAGCTGAGATTGACCTTTGAAAAAGTAGAAGACAGGGCAGAGCTGTAAAACTTTTGACATCTGGTTCTTTATGCAACATCTGTATCTGGAACCACTTACATGCTTTGTTCTAATTTACTTGCAATAGTAGAGCAGGAAATCATGTTTGTACAGCTCACTGCACAAATACCTTGAAGCAGTGAATATCTAGTAGATTTAAAGCGATAGGTCCATGCTAGATGTAAAGAAAGCAATTCCCATTTCTTTTTTTTTTTTTT
>VZTG01004479.1:1206973-1391973 GCA_013397845.1 Melanocharis versteri
GTAATGAACAGAAGATGAGCAGAATTGTCTCCAGAAGAAGAGCAGTATCATGAACGTTGGTACTAAACTAAACCAAAACTTGAAAGACACACAGAGGAATACAGATGTGTGTAAATTTTAGGGCTGTGGCTCCGGGGTTGAACTGGGACTGAATAATGAAGGAGGCTGTTGCCAACACAAAAACATAGAGTCATAGAATGTCAAGAGGTTAGAAGGGACCTTAAAGATCATCTAGTCCCACCCTGCCGCCATGGGCAGGGGCACCTCCCACTAGACCAAGTTGTTCAAGGCCTTATCCGCTCTGGCCTTGAACACTGCCAGGGCTGGGGCATCCACAGCCCCCCTGGGCAACCTGTGGGTTGTCTAACCACCCTCACAGTGAAAATATCTTTCTAATATCACACTTTAGTTTGCCCTCTTTCAGTCTGTACCCATTGCTCTTTGTCCTATCCCTACAGTTCCTGATGAATAATCGTAGCTTTCCTGTAGGTCCCATTGAGACACTGAGAGGTTGCTGGGAGGTCTCCATGCAACCTTCTCTTTTCCAATCTGATTTGTTGTAGATTTTGAAGTGTATCTGGTGAATAAGGCGGGGAAAAAAAAACTGGAAAAAGAGGAGGTAATGGCATAGTTTACAAAGTGTGCCATTCTTAGTGTTTGTATTTATCCCCATACCTGCTGCTAAATTGCTTTGTGGAGCAAGTCAAGTAACTTAACTAATACTGCACTGTTGCTTTCTGACTGCTCAATCCATGAGACCTGGCTTGCTGAAGTGTCAGAGCCTGCAGCTGCAACTTTAAGAAGTGCTTCATTTTGAATGGATTCAACATGATGTAACAAATACAGACTTATTTTGGGGATAGGGAAGGAGCACAAGGGAGGAAAGTGTTGTGGCTCAATCTTCTCAACCCTCCAGCACCCTTCATGTCTATAACCGTGTATATATTTATATAACTATATGAAAAAGTATTTTCCCATACTGTTCACGCTGTGGCTCTAACCACATCCCTTCCTTATATTTTGCAACACAGAGGGTGTGCCACCTTCATTCCTGGGTTTGCATTTGCTACATTTAATGGGAAGTACTTTGAAAGGCAAACAAACGTGAAAGATCAAACTGGGCACAGGCAGCTACTTTCAGCTTATTCTTCCTTGGACTCAGTTCCTGATAACTCACAGACCTAATCATATTTCTCATTTCATGTGCCTGTTATCACAACAATATTTTTGAAGTCTTAATATACTCTAGCAAACAGTATCATACAAAAGTAATTGAGAAAATTTTTTCAATTGTTATTTAAAAAAAATTATCAGCATCTTCAAGTAAGTTGCTCCATACTGTATCCAAACAGTAAAGGGAAAACAAACCAATTAATCTCAGGCACGGATTGATGGAGGCATCACAAGTAGTATAATTATAAGTGTAGTGACTCAGTAGTATGGTCCTGCAGAGCAGATGGAGTTTTCATAGACAGCCTTAATTTTGGCACTTTGAATTTTAAAATGTCTGGCTTTGCAAACTTAAACATCTTTTTGTGTATGTTCAGATGTATATACTGTTATACTGATTCAGAAACATACAAAAGGAATGGAAGTTATTTGTACCAATGTCCATGTGCTTTATCACTAGATTTGAAAAACTGAAATGCTTCTTACAGTGTGCCAATTGACCTAGTAATCCATAGAAATATGTGTAATGTTTTTGTTTTCATCCTGCAGCTGGTCATATCATCACATTCAGTGATGAAATATTCTATGTTTAGAAAATATTCTGTGAATGCTTCACATTTAGAGAAGTTCTGAGATAGGGTTGTGTTTAAACATTTTTTGCCAAACTGGTTTTGGGTAAGTAATTCAGGTGATCAAACTTTCGGTTTCTCTTTTACCGGGTCATTTGCTGAACAGTGTAGCAGAAGAAAATCAGTGCCAGAAAAAAGACATTGTGATCAAGTCATATGGTTCTTATGAATTACGCTATTTGTACATTAGTCAGATTCATACTCAGAAAGAGTTCTAATTTGTGCTTAGGTCCTCTAATTAAAAAGTATATTGTGGGCATTTGGTTTAACAGTACTAGTATCTTAAATTAGTGTATTTTATATAAAATTTTCTCCCAGTATATGGTAACTAATACTAATGAGCAGCATAGTAAATTGAATCCAGCCTCATAATCTTAGGTCAAGTCCATCCATCACTCATTCCAATGACTTGGAGCTACATGGTGCGATTAACTTTATTTCTTCTAGCAATTAGATGTGTCGGCTGTCCTTTCTGCAGATCTGTGCAGGCCTTGGAAGTTTCTTTAATATGAATCCCCTGAGGCAAGTACTTTCTGTACTAGGAATAAGGTTTAAAAAGTTGTCTGCCTCATGAAGAACGTTAAATGTGGATGCTATTACTGACATTCTTCTACTTAAAACAGAACATCTGCAGCAGGAATTGTTTCCTTTCTCCTTAGTTGCCTTCGCTTATTTTTGCTTAAGGGGGGAACATAGGAAATGGATTGAAATGACCATCGCATTTTAGCTCTGATGGTGCACAATTAACATGTTTGGTTTGGGTTTTTAAATTTTATAAAATGATACTTGGTTTTTCTTCTGGTCTCCATACTGCACCAATTTACCTCTTGGACATAAGTATTTCAGTACATCAAAAATCTCGCGAGTCAGACTAGCTGTTTGTCTAGCCAAGTAAACTGGTTTCCTGCAGTAATAGTTAAGAGAAGCTCATTAAGGAGGCATCTCATGCCTGGCCCCCTCTTATGAGCTTATTTCTCATGCTGCCCCTCGAGTCCCTATCATTTATTAGGGATTTTAGAGAGCATATCCATTCTTATTTCAGGATCGGCTTTGGACCTGTGGTCCATTTATTTGTGTAATGTATTTTTGATTCTGTTGATACTTCTGCTTCAACACTTTTTTCATACAAATTCCAGAAGATCCCTATATGGTCTCTGTAAAAAGAGCTTAGAAATTTTCTGTAAGTCTTGTGTGCTCTCTGTAAGGAACCTGAGGCATTTCATGCTAGAGTGGTGTTTCCAGTTAGAGGGAAAGGATTGTCAATACTTGTCAGATGGAACATGCTGAGAGCTGTGTGGGTAAACCTTTTTCTCCCATTTTCTCATATCTCATAGTCCTCTTAAATATTTTGCACTGGGAATACACCAGAAGGTTTTGGAACTATGGGCCTGAATAAAGTTAGTGATCAATGCAGCCAAATCAGTTGGTCTGGTGTGCCACAGCTGTGCCTTGCACCCTGTTTCATGAGTTCCTTGCAGATATTCAAGAGTTGCATGTACAGTTTTAATGTGGGGAAAAGTGCAGTCATCCTCTGCCTTGTGATGGACACTACTGGTAGGGTACGAGGATAGTCACGTGTGTCCGAGGAGTAGATAAGTCTGCTTAGGGATTTAGTATGAGCTAGCTGGAGTGTGGACAGTTAATGAGGCACAGTTAAATTATCTTAGTCGTATTTGATGCTGTAACTGTGTCTTTTCAGCTCATCTCAATTGCAAAGTAAAACGTGTTTAAGCCATAATGTAAGCATCGATCGTTTGTTTATCCATCGGTGAAAATTCATCATGGCTTCGGTTCTTTGGGCCTGAATTGAATATTCCAAGAATACTAGCTTTTTCGGTGTTTTTTTTTTTCCAGGAAGCCTGAAACACTCAATACTTGGGGTGCCTTGCTGTGATAATATAAAAAATACCTCACTGTGAAAAGCCTCCTGTATATTTACCATAATAGTTGCTTCTAACAGAATATGAAAAGTCTCCTTACATTTTTGGCTAGGTGGGGGTGTCTGTCATAGAGGAAAAAATATTTTGTATCTCTCCTGGCTGTAAATTAATGTTTCTTTAAACTTTTGAGTTCCCTTATGCATCGAGTTCCCTCTAAGGCATCCTAATTCAGAAGAAGATGTAGAAAGAAATATAACTGAACATATACACTATCAAACATGCTTGCTTTAAAGTTATGTTTATTAGTGTAGGTAGAGACTGAGTTGTTCAGGAAGAAAAGTTTCTGGATGGAACAATGACCTGCAGCATTTTTTGTATCCTGGCATATTTCAAGTTTGCGTTTTTTTTTCCACTCAGTTGATCGGCTGTCAAAACCAGAGTGACTTGGACAATTACAGCTTTTTTCAGATGAGGAACTAAGGGGAATGTCTGCACTGCAGTAGTGTAGAGGTTTGCCTTCTGAAGGTCGGTGAGGAGATATCCTGCTCACGAGGTGGTAGGATGACTGTACACTGTGAGTGGCACTGGACAGGCTATCAAGATTTTTATGTGTTTTTCTTTGCCCTCATCTCCCAAAAAGACCACCAATTAATTTTTACATCTGTCTTATCAGACTGAATACTCCGTGACATGTGCTGTACAAATATGGATCCACGGCTGAAAAAGACAATCTGGCAGGTTGTTTTGGTTTTCAGCTATTTGATTAATTGCTATGTATGTAAAAAAACAGTAAGTGGAAATAGAAGTAGAACATATGAATTTTCATTATCCTAAAATAAAAGCCCCTACTCAAACACTGTTTTTTAGAAAAAACAAAAAAAATAATGATTTTACCTACTGATGCAGTGGTGTTTGTTTTTTCATTGTGTAGATTACATTCTTTCTTTGTATATTTAATTTGGAATTAGTGTCATATGATAACCTTTCAGCTTTTGAGTCACTACTTACTTGAGAAATAATTGTTCTGAAGAAGTTTGGCTATGTAGCAACAAGGCATTTCAATATGAAATTACTGTATTTTTTTTTTTTTTGGCTGTTGCACATTACTGGGATCGAAACATATACTATTTTATATTGAATCTCTTAAAAATGTTTTGCTTTCCAAATCTCTCCTCTCCTCTCCTCTCCTCTCCTCTCCTCGAAATTTCCTTAAGTGCCTTCTAAAGATTGCACTTCAATGAAGAAGGGAATGTATATACGCTTGTTTTATATGTGTTTGGCTAATGTGTTAAAAAGTGTGTCTAAAACTTGTAAAAATTTCAAAACATAAGCCTTTCTTCCCTAAGTCTTTGATCTCTCTGTTTTGACATGCTGCTGTAGATAGAACTGACCTTACATATGGACTGAGGTGTGAAATGTGGCACAAAAGTGCTGACATTTAAGTTACTATTGCTTTCAGTGTTTTGTCTCTGTTGTGAAAATTTTACTCTTTGACACTTTTGTGATGGAGTCATTATATCACTCTGTGCCTCGTATTTATTCATGTTTGGAAACGACAATAATATTTCAGTCTTTCTTCAGTTGTGTACTTTGAGATCAATGGGCAAAGCTTACAGGAGCATTACTGGTAATAGTATTAATAATTAGCTATTAAGAAAATTTATTTCTGTTCAGAGTAAGTATGGGTGATTAATAAAGTGTGTAGAAACAACTAGTGCTATGAGGGCAAAGTTAGTATGTGGAAAATGGGTGTTTTAAAGATGCATGTTTAATCATTCTTATAGGAATGCAATTAATTTGTTATGGTGCAAATCAGGAAAAAATACTTTGAATTTTAGTTCGTATCAGTTCTGAAATCATTGAAGGGAAAGACTCATGCTTTAGGCTTTACTATAAGCAAGTGACATTTCTGTTTAGATTTTGGAATGCTAACGTATCTTTGTGCTACCGTGTCTCTTTTAGTCGTAGGTCATGTACTTGACTCTTTGCATTCACACCTCTTTCAGTGACGCACATTTAATGTTTATGTAAATTCAACTGGGGGCCAGTGTCACCGTTTCTGCTTGTTTCACATGGTGTATTGCTAAGCAACATGTGTACAAACAACAGTCTTTGCTTTCATTTTATTTCTTTCCTGTCCCCCTCCAGCCCTGCGCTTCACTAAATAGTGACACAAGTTTGAAAGGTATGTCAGGCAAAACAGTAGTTTTAGTTCATATTCTGTGAAAAATGGTGAGGATTTTCAATGTTGGATGTTCTTCTGTTTCACTACTTAAATATTGATCACATTCCCAGCAATTACTTTATTTTCCTTGCAATCACCTTTTCTTCTGGAAGCAATGATTCATTAGGATATTTTTACACATCCTCAGCCATATTCACTGAGGAAAATAGTTTTGGAATACTGTTGCTCTCATGTGTACACCTATTATATTGTACCTGTACAAGGTATGGGTAAATTATGGATCTGAGTGTCTATTTTGGATATTGCTGAAGACATTTTATTGCACTCTCTAGATTCCTGAAGTGTAAATGATGGAACATTATACAAATATGTGTGTGTGTATATATACGTATAAAGAGAGAGCCTGGATTTCCTATAACTAGAGTTTATAGTGTATGACATTTTAATTCAAGTGTAGCATACTGGATTCTGGTGAGAGAATTGAGGAGGGGAATGTCAATAGTCAACTGAATTGAAAAACAACTCATAGTCCACAGAGTTGAGAAAAAATGGAAGTAAAGGGCACATTTTCTTGCCTGAGCTATTGCTAAAGGCAAAACTCAGGAAGGAGATATATTCAAAGATATTTCATATATTTCATTTTTATTTACTGGGCAACGACTTAATTTTTCAGTATTAATTTTACTTGTATAGTGAAAAGAGTGTCCAAGATTGCCCCCCACTGTGTAGACTTCCCTGCTTAAGTTTGCTAGGTTTTTATGTGGTGGCATGTTGTGACTACCTTGTCTTGTTTTTCTTGGTTTTCTAGAAGGAACAGTTTGTGAATTTCCAAATATGTGCTGTCATTGCTTGTCCTGCTAGATTTGGACTAGGAGCAGTTGAGTATATTGTTTACTGATGTCTTGCTTTGTAACTATACTGGATTTTAAATATGGTATTCAAAATATGATCTGCTTTCTCAGATTTTACCATTAAAATTATCTTACAGAACTTAAGACTTGTACATATTTGATATTATTTGCATGTAACATACAGCTAAAGGCAACCAGTAGTAAGTTTATTTGACTGCAGTTTTTACTTTTCTTGGAAGACTGATGGTAACCTTGTTCCTATTTTGCCATTCCTTTTTTTTTTTCCATTTTTGAGGAGAAAAATAATGTCTTTCCCAGAATGTTTGATTATACAAAGGTGAACTCCATTATTTTTCTCACTTGATATTCATCAATTTGCATGTTAATGTTTTCAGTGGAGACTAAATATGCTAATTTCACAGCTTCTTAGCAGATTCCTTAATCATGAAGATATTTGTATGTTTAAAAAGAAATGAGGTAAACTGCCAACATTGCTTCATAAAATTATGCTACAGGTCAATCTGAAAATCATGACTGCTGCAGGGGCCTTGTCTCCATAGGGACTAGAACCAGCTATCACTGAAGTTAACTGTAAGATTTGTCTTCTGGGTTGGTTGATTCCTCTGTCTTTTAGCTATGGTTTATGCAAACAGTTAAACAAATGTTCAGTCAGCAAGTCAGTCAACAGGTCTTCCAGTCTTTTTTGTATATGTTCTTCAAAAATATGTTTGTACACGTAGTAAATATAGCTCTACATTCAATTATGGTTAGATGGGTAAGGACTTCAATGCTTTTGTCTGTTGTAAAATGGAGTTAGCATGATGAAAGCTGAGAACCACGGTTTTGGAATTAATATACATCGGAAAAACTAAAAAGGCGTTGGTAAGACTTTCAAAACTTCTCTTCTGAGGCTAACTGAATTTTTTGCTTAGTGTGAAGTTAATTCCTTCCATCTCTGCAGAGATAATACTGCAATGTCAGGCTGCGATAAGCTAATATACATTAAAATAGTAGCACAGTTAACAGGTTTGCTGTCCTGGTAGCGCTGTAAGCAGGTCCCCTGTAGGGTTGGGAGGATACACTGGGCTCTTCTGCGTAATGGTAGGGGGAAGTAAGTTTCAGAAAGATCCAATTTAGAGTACCTCTGTTAGAATTTGCCCTAATGGCCTGTATTACCTCTAATATAGTCACCTTTCTGGGCAGCTGGTGGAGGTGGTACTGAGTCCTATCAAATGACTGCAAACCTTTTTAAATATCTTGAGAATTCTTTTAATAATATTAGATCATAGAGCAGTTTAATTTGTACTGCTTGCAGAATATTATTTCTAACACTTGCTGGATATCGTTTGTACCACATTATCATTGTATTTAAACTTGATTAATATGTCTTCTGACTTCATTGTCTTACACTGTATGGTAAATGCTGAATAATTATGTCTGTAAATTCATGCAGTTTAGAGCTTATTCATTGCATTTCATAGTCAAATTTTACAATTGTCATCCAAATGTCCTCATTTAAATGAGATATGCATCTCATGAGGCTGCCCCAATAAGAAAAATTTAAATAAAATGTAAGTTGTCTTTTCGTTATGATCTCTGTGAAGAGATTTTTCTCCTCAGCTGTGTTTCAGTGTTAACCCAATTCTCCATAGTAATTCCAGTAACATTGTTGTTTCAAAGGAATAAAACATTAATTATATGCTTTTTCTTTAAAATGTTCACCAATCTTAAAGCAATCTATCTATAATATGTTTTAAGCACTGTTATTATTGTAATAACAGCTAGTTGAACCTTGACTATACGCTGATGTCTGGAAATTAATATTTTGGTGCCCCTTAAATGGTTTGTTGCTAAAAGACTTTATGAAGGCAGACTGATACCATACAATCTCTTAGAGCTAAATTAATCTTTAAAAATCACATTTCTTAAATGATTTCTTAACAGGAATAATTTGGTAACCTTCATTAAGTAGATTTGATGAGGTGGATGTCCTTTTCCAGACCAGATTTCAAATAGGAGTAAGTAAAATCAATACTTTGTAAAAAATGCATTCACCAGAAAGAAGTGCAGTTTGCAACATATACTGTTTCAAACCATTTCTATGAACAGACTAAGATAGATTTTTATTCCCTAATCATATGTTTAGGGGATTGGCTGTTTAGCAGATTTTTAGTTTTCCAGATGCTCAAACAATGCACTCTTAAGTACCGTATCCATAGATTATCCCCAGAATGCTGTAGATTAGCTATTTTAAGATTTGAATTGTGACTAAAAGCTGAGAAAAAGCAACAGCAGTTGCAGTTGCAAATGTGTTGTCTCCATTCGCTCATTTAAAATGTATTTATCAGTGAAAGAGACAAAGTAGGCTGTGTCTGCATGTAACACTGTTACTTCATTAATATTTTACATACATATGTGTGTGTCTATAAATAAAACCTTTATGTGAATTCTGTCAACAACAAAGAGTATCCAAATGAGAGGCCTTTTTTGTTTGTTTATTTCACTAGGAGGGCAGTACAAGTTGTGATCACCAAGGACTGATTAGCAAATTTTGGACAATAATGAACATAGTTAAATTTTAAGTAGAGCTTTTTTCTGTTTGTTTAGATACTCAGAATTTTACAGTTTTGGCAGATAGGTTATTTCACTGCCAGTTGGGACAGTACTTTTAATTTGCCTTAATTTAGTAATTGTAACTCTTACAAAAATATCTTTTTATTGAATACTTTGTAGCATGTAATTTTTTAATCCTTAAATTAAGGATAAAATATGTTTAATTTAAAATAATTTGCTTTAAATGTTTTTCTTATTAGCAAATAGTACTTGCTGGATCTGCGTCTTGTTGGGTTACCTGATTCAGTTAACTTAAGGCAAACCAAGTTTGAAGCTGTGCTTCTTAAAATATTTAGGTTCAAGAAATATTTAAGTTAATTAAATGGCCTTTCTGATGAAAATTATTTGCCTCCAAACCTGTAAGCTGCACAGATACTTTAATGAGAAGTCAACAAAGAGTTGTAATAAGTTCTCTACACAGAGTAAAGCCAACCCAAATAATTTTTTAATGGCTTATGTCTGAGTTGCTAAAAGTTCGAAGTGATACAGAGCTGAATTTCAATTGTCGGAGCTATCTGTACTGCAGTTGAGTATGTTACCAAATACTTTTTTAAAATGAGGAATGACAGGCCATTCAGTAGTGGTTTAATTTTCTAACTTAGTTTGGTGTAATAAAAATTCTCCTCCATGGTACATAGTAAAAAGAATCTCCATATGTTGTTGCTTTAGCCTTTCTGAATTCAAGTAGACTTTGAGTGGGTTCCTGCAGAACGTGATGGTTCCAGTACATTTCAAATTGATGGAGGACAGCTGCAGAGCAGGGTTGCAGGCAGAAAAGAACCAGACCAGTATATGTAAACCCAAAAGTGTTGAGCAGCACTGTTATTACCCTTCTCTAGTGACAAAGATGACATGGAAAGGGATTGGCTCTGCTGGACATGAAGGAAGCTTCTAGCAGCTTCTCACAGAAGCCACCCCTGTAGCGCCCCAGTTCCAAAAACCAGGCCATGCAAACCCAATACAGTTTGACTGCTCTCGCTGTAGAGAGCACTTAGATTGAGGTGGAACATTTCCTCATGCAGCTTCTACCTGTTGCCCATGTTTTCTCTGCATGGCTCCTTGTGAAGAAGGAAGTTTCTGTCCTCACTGTACCCACCCTCTAATACTCAAATATGAAATGGTTAGTACTGTAATGTTTTTGCCTCTGTTGGAGAATTTTCACTCAAGTATCTGGAACACTGTGAAATATAAATTAAAAAAATAAATCTCCAAGCAGAAAGAATATGATAGTTAAGACATTTTTTGCACTTCTTCCAAATTTAAGATTATGTAATATCAGCATGCTGAAAGCTAAGCTTCACTGTTTGTTGAACAGTCAGCTGCAGTTACTGGAAACAATGGTACAGATACATTAGATTTGTATTGTCAACCTATAAGCTGAGTGTCTTATTACCAGCGGTATCTCACATCCAGCAATGACTGTGAGTTAAATGCACAGAGGAATTGGAGGCAGCGAAGTGTCAGTGGAGCACTGATCTCCACTGAAGAGTATTTAACTCTGATCAACGTCTGAAGAGTATTAAAAAAAAAAAAAGAAAAAAAAATGGATTGTGTCATTTTTTCCATACCTCACATTCTCTAATATGAAAGCATTTTTTGTTGTTTGCTCAGAATAACACTGTAAGCACTGCTGGGACTACACCACCGTTCTCGTGGCAGATAACTCACTTGAAATGCGCATGGATTGATTAAACTGCTGAAGTGCCCTGAGCGCTGACTCCCAGCTGTGCTTGTTCTGATTGCCGCTCGCGGTGTGTGCTGGGAACTTTGCTCATGGAGAACAGGCATTTAGTATAACCCTGCTCAATACTAATTGTGTAATAAAACTGGTAATAGAGAAAAATAGGCTTAATATTCTCAGGTATGAATGGGCTTTTGAAAAAAAAGGAAAAACCTGGCATTGCCGCATAATTCAGGGTGGAGATGTTCAATTTTCATATACTTTCTGTGTATGAAAAGCTAGGTGTATAACTAATAGCACAAACTAGACGGTTTACTGAATTCTGTTGTCAAAGCTGAATTTTTCCTCAATTTTGCCTATCGGGTAATTTTTTGTAAGATCTTCTAAGATTTTTTTTTTATTTTTACTGGACTGTTCTTACTTGCATTCTTGTTTACTGAAGAATACTGAAGGCAACATGACAGCAGTTTCTGAAGGAGGAACATTTGTTTTTTAATATTAATCATTACTATGAAATTGGAAATTACAGAAGGAGTCCTGTTATAGATTATCATATTTTATCATTAAAGTGCAAACTATGTTGCTGGTATTTAAGATGGACAGGTGACTGTCAGGGATACCAGATCATCACATTGTGAGACTTAGGAGGTAAAAAGACTGTAGTAAAGCCACTGTGTTAATTGTCAGAGTTACTAAATTTGATCTGCTGGTGACTGAACTCTTAATCTTGAACGTAATGAGTACTTCGCATTAAACAATTATGTATTACTTATTCAAATCTTTCATCCAGAAAACTAGATAATTTTCTTTGCTGATGGGAGAAGAGTGACTGTGGGTATAATCCATGAGCTAGATACTGGTAGATGCAGAGTCAAGGAATAAATATCCTTAAATGTACAAAGAATTGGATTCACTGAGTTGGTTTTCAGCACTAGTTCGCAGTAAATGATTACAAGTATGTACTTGTTGTATAAGTACTGATTCTGAAACTAAATTGGTGTGAGATGTGAGTGAAGAAAGCCAAGAGTAGTCCTTTATTTTATGGTGTGTTTTTTTATGTTTGTAGATGTGGTTTGGTTCCAGTTAAGAATTTTCTAGCTTCTTATTTTTTTTTAGTACAGATGTATTTCAGATTTTGCCCTGCAAAGAGAGAAATTTTATGCAAACTAAATAGGCTTTTTTCTTTTACAAAATCTAGCTATTTGATAGAGTCACTATTTTGAAATGTGAAATATGTCTCACCAACACTGGGTTGGATTTTTCATTTAAATAAGCTTCTCCGTGTTATTATTGAATGAATAGTAAACTTACAATCTAAAATCTGGTAACTATTCTATGACTTATTTTTACTTCTATGTGCATTTGACGTTGAAGATAAAGTAGTTAAAATTAGTGTTATATTCAAGAGCTGTTTAGCCAACCCTCTTGCTAGCAAATGGCTGGCAGTAATAGTTACACTTTCTTCGTCAGCTTTTAAGGGAACTAGATTTCAAATAAAGTTAGTAATGAGAATGAAGCCCCAGATTTCTCCTGTAATGTTTGTATATTACTTAAAATTCTTGTACCTAAAAATGGGTTTGAGACTAGCAGGAGTTCAATAAAATTGCTTGCAGTTTCCTGATTAGTAGATGAACTTTTTGGAGATCAGCATTTAGTACTGTCTCTAGTAGGCCTGAAACTGCAGAATCAAAGACGGCTCTTATTTCTTTAAAGCTTTGCTGTCGTACCTTTCAACTTTCGAGCCTGCCAGTGTGTGTGATAGAAGGCATCAAAATGTGTGAAAAATGACCCAAATGCAGAACTGTTATTTGCAGTTATCAATACAAACTGTTATTGTGCCATAATTGACAGATGGTTTTGCACTCTAATATCTGTTTTTAAGGATATTTTTACACTGATTTAGACAGAGCTGTGTTGCGGGTTGTGGGGGTTTTGTGTGTTTTCGTGTGTTGGGGGTTTTTTTAATTTGTTTTTTTTTTTTCTTTTCTTTTTGCAGGGGGAGGGTTTGGGTTTTTTTGGTGTTTTTTTTTCTCCCTAATGCAACAGACACAAACCCCAGGAATTAATGGTGCTCAGCAAGAAGGAATTGCACTGTAAAAAAACTGTTGGCATATAGTAACAAATTGGAATTTGTTATTTGAGTTGGGGAGCACTATGGCCAAAACACACTTTGAACCCCCCTGAAAGTGCTGGTGAATAGCTGTTGGATGTTCTAGTGTGAAATGCGTATTTTTCTTTCTGTAAAACTCTGTAAGATCTGAAATTTATTTTGCTGCAGAAAGAAAAAATACTTGAGAATTTGTAAAGCTGGATAAAATGAAAACTGATATGTTTCTAGTTCCTTGGCAAACACATTTTGCTAAAGCAGTGACAAAGTCTGCTGTTAAAGTGACCTCACCCGGTTCTTCCCTCCTGTCCAGTCATGCACTTGGAGTGAACAAAGGGTAATTGTAGCTCTGCTTGAATGCTGGCATTAAAATCGATGTGTTCTTAGAAAGTTCTTATTTTCATACAGGTCACATCTTGTTTTCCTTAGGTGTACAATTTCAAAACTAGCATCAGGACCAAACATACATTTCTCCAATATGGTGTAATTTCCACTTGAATTTTCTCAGAACATTGAATTATATATTTTAAAACAAAATTAATTTTTTTTCTTGATTGAAAATCAACAGTTTACAGTTCCTTGCTTGCGAACAGCATTAGCCAGATGTTTCTAATATGGGGAAAAACTACAGTTAATAGGAAGGTGGATGTTAGGGTTTGCTGGCCTGTTAAGAATATTTCTGTGTTTCAGTGGAGGGTGTTGTTTTTTGGGGAACTGTATAAAAACCACATGGTTTGTGATTATGTTCTATTACAGAGAGTTTTGTAATTTTCATTGTGCTCCTTGGATAGGTTAATAGATGATCTTTCTGGCTCGTGTCTTAACTGTTGATGGATAGCGTAAGCAGTAGAACAATGTTTCTACAACACCATAAAATTTCCATAGGTCCTTTACTGGTGTTAATTACAGCAGAATTCTCCTATGAGAAGAATTTTAAATGACTGACTTGAAACATCTTCAACCTTTGCTATCCAGCAAGGTTTTCTTCTAATGATTACTTCTGCAAAGTGGAAATGCGGGAAGCTGTGTTGACTGTGGAAGTTGTGGCGGTGCTGTGGCTCTTGGGTGAAATGGTGATGGAATTAAAGAACCTATTGATAGTCTGAGGACCTACCTGCATCTGGAGCTTGGTGTTTCCACCTGAAATGTTTTTTTTTTTTGTGGAGAACAGAAGAAAATTGATCTCAAGAGACATTTAAGTGAGGTAAAATGATAGGGTCCAGGTCAGGGAGGCAACTGTTTGAAAGAAATCTGAGACGAGAAGTAGAAGCAGAAAGGAAGAGAGTCATGTAAGATGAGAATAAGATGGTAAGGAGTGTTAAACTAGTGTACAACTACAGGAAGTACAAACAAATGAAGAGCTCTGAAATGTTTTATTTTTGTCTGTGAAATAAGCCATGTTAGGTATTGTGGAAAAGACAAAGGCCACAAAGAAACCGCAGAAGTAGAGGGAGATAAGAGACATGAAGGCAGACCATTTGGGAATACTGACTTGTCACCATTTCTTCACACTGCACGTGCTTGCAAACTCTTTTTCCCTAATGTGGCCTTCTTGTATAATTGCTGGTCCAAAGTTGTTTATATGAAGATCTCTCCTCAGGCCCTTCTGTGTGTCAGTAGAGCTGTTTCTGGTATTTAAAAGTCCAGAAAACTAATTTCTGAATACACCTATCTGTCTGTCCATATTCTGGCTCTGCAGCTTTGCTTACTCCCAGTGGGTTTTAGGGGTTTTCCTCAGCATTTGCTGAAGGTAAATGTTAGTGTGTATTGGTGATAACTGCATGGAATGTGTTCATAGCAGCCACCTTTATGCACTATTTGAAATTGTTAGATAAGTTTCCTCAAATGTAAGTAGAAAACTGTCACCCAATACGTTTAGTGTTTTTTTGTACGCACATGCATATATATATATATATATATATATATATATGTGTGTGTATATATATATATATATGTTTTTTCCATTTGTGTTTTTATTGCCTTTAGCCCATTGATGATCTGATGCTTGGAGCTGTCACAGGAGGTTGCTTTGTTTCCTGTCTGTTGCTATAAATATTTCTGTCATAATCTTAACAACAATCTGTAATGATACAAAATTTGCCAGTTTGCAGAAATATTCTCAGAGCTACATTTATGGGCTAACAATGAGTTTGGTATTAAAAGAATAAAGAATGAGTCCCATAAATAGCTTGTTTGTGATCTAGTATCACTTCCTACCCTTGCATGGATTTTTTTATACTGTGGGTTGGTTTTTTTTTTTCCCCTTCTCTGTTTTATATACCTTCTGGGGAACTACTGGAACCTTTGTGCAGGGATTAAAAAAGTGATAAAAGCAAGTGTCAAATATGTTGCTGCTTTATGTAAACCAGAGTTTTAATATGATGAACAGCAACACCTAGCCTTTAGGCATGAATGTTCAGCTGCTGAGAGCTTCAGCATTAAGTACTAATGTGGGCATTCATACCCACTGCCCCTTGCTGTAGTAATTCCTTGTAACTTATTTACTTTATCAAAGACACCAACTCTAATCTGACAGCATTTGCAATCTGCCAAAGTGTAAAACTGTCACAAGATGCATTTACATATATAGCAGAATCTGCATAGCTGTACAGGAGGTGAAAATAAGTCGATATAAACCTGTGTCAGTGAAGATGGGATTTTGCGTACAAAATCTGGCAAAACAGTTTATCAAATTTTGAGCTGTCCTTGGTGCCAGATGAGAAATGGAAAATTTTATGAGGAAACAAATGACAAAATTTTGTGTCAGGTTATTATAGGACAAAGTACAAACAGTAAACTAGCCATTCAAGTATTGAAAGCTCACAGTACATGGATATTAATCGCTGCCTAGAACATGTTGCTAAATTATAATTCTCTTTTGGAGGCTAGCTATTTTTCATGGTGACCATGCTTTCCTTCAAAGCTTTGACTTTATTTTATGGTTTGATATCTTGATATATTTGTTGAAATGCTCAAAGAAGATGAAAATAAAACAAGTGAGAAGTCCCAAACGATTTTATGAAACATGAGGATCAGACTAATGGTTTTGACTTTTGGCTTGTTTTGTTTTGGTTTTTTTTTTTCCTTTTGGGTATGTTTAGTTTTGTGAGTTTTTTGGTAGTTTTTCTGTTTTTTCATGTTTTCTGATATCTTCTCTAAAGATGAAATTTGGATTTCCGTCACATGCACAGATAAATGAGTGTATTAACAACACATGTATTTCAGAATAAAGATTAGTACTATAAGCTGTTTGTACTTACTAATATATAAGTTTCTTTTGCAAAATAATATATTGGGACAAAAAAGTTGAGAACATCTGAAGTCTTGTGCCCCTTTTTGCAATGGAGGAGTTAAAGTAAGGGCAACTTCCATGATGTGCCAAATCACAGGCAGTTTGATACCTTTCCAGCTATTTGTTGTTTTCTCCACATGGATCAGCAAAAATGGAAGAGCCATGCTCTGGATTTTAGTGCTCCTTATCTGCTTGCATTTGGGAAGATGCTACCCTTTAATATTAGTTTATATCCTCCTGAAATATTCCAAAATGGGATGGCATCATGAGGATAACTGAAATTTAAACCCTGGGAAACTAAGAAATGAAACATATATATATATATATATAGCATGGTCAATACTGTTGTTGGAATATAGTGTAGAAACTTCGGCAGAGCAGCTGGGGGGTCAAGGCACGCGACAGCACAGTCCTGGGTGATCCCAGTGGGGAGGCAGATGGAGGTGTTGCTCAACACATGATAGAAGCTATGTAGAGGAGCGCTGTTCTGGTAAACTGTGATGATATTACATCTGCAAGGAGCAGCTCTGTCTAATTGTTAATTAATTGGTAATGGACTAATAAGAATGAAAATGTTGGGGAAGATAGAAGTAGCCTGAAGCTGCAGTTTGGACGATGCAAGGCGAGGCACAGGTTGCCTATCACAAGTGTAAAATTGTTAAAATTGTGCAATAAAATGCTTCCGATAGTAAAATACAAGGCATGTCTGTGAATCCTCTGTCTGGTAACATTAGCAAGTATAAAATGAATGTTGCACTGTGGGACCATAAATACACATCTATTGTGCTAAATTATCTAGGATAGTGGAGTAATGTGGAATTGCATAGCATCACATAGCTTTTAAAATGCAAACTTGTGAAAATTGTAACTAATAGAATCATCATTAGTTTCTAGAATTACTGTTTCTATTAAAAGATGTCGAATTCACTGACTTTTTTTGTCAAAATGTAGCTGGTTTTGCTAGATAAAATTATGAGTTGTTGCAGAAAGTAGAGTGTCAGGAAACTGAAACTTTGAAAAACAGGAGATGAAGCATTAACCACCATGCTGACATAGGAAGGTCAAACCCTTAAGTTACCCACAGTTAGCTTTACTTAGAAGGTGGAAATAAATGTGCTTTATATGGTAATGAGAATTTATGTAGATTTGTTCCAGACTCACTAATTAAGTACCACTTGAAATTAATGATTGTTTTATGCTGAAAGCATATTTATATTTTTTTCTTTTTGTTGTGGCAAGGGATAGTCCAACATGAATATTTATTAAAACTTTTCAAGTTACTTAACATTTTACACAGCGCTTCTTAATTAGTTCTTCTTTTAGCAGTTTGTTTTTCCCATATCAATTTTAGAGCAGGAATGCAAGATGAGATTTTTGTTATGATACTAAAATTGAGCAAAAAGTTTATTCCTTGTCCCCCCTGAGAAAACAATGTGGAGTTATGTTCTTGGTCTTTTTGTTTGCTTTGGTTTGTTTTAATGTTTATAGATTACATACCTAATTTTTGTTTTTAGTAGATGTCAGACCAGGAAGTGCCATCAGTGTGGAGTTTTTATATAGCAGAGACAGAGTAATAGGAGTTGGTGCTTTCCTCTAGTATTCTGTGGCTAAAGAACCCTTACCTTTCCTTTTTCTGAAGCCTAAGCTGCAGACTGCAGCCTGTCTCTTAGACAGGACTCTACTACTGCTCCATGCTTCTGCTCTTAAGGAAACTTGTTTGAACCTTCTGGCTTGGACTTCTTGACATTTACATTTTTATTCATTGTAAATTTTTATGTTGTTGTGTGGAGTAAGACCTGAGTGTTGGCATACCAGCAAGATGCAGGTGTCTCGGGAGGTTGGACTGTGCATCGTGTTCTGGTTTGTAGTGGTTTACCAAAGGAAAATACTAGTCCTGTGCTAATGGGATCTCCTTCATCCCTCTCTTCATGCTTACAAACACTAAGCCTAAATTTTTAAAAATTTTGTGTATACAAGCATGCATTCAGATGTAAATACATACATGTGTGTGTATATGTATACATAACAATGTTTAAACTTTTGTCCACAAGAGAAGGCTGAGGAGAGTGGTGTTAAAATGTACCTCATATATTCCGTTGGGAATGTTTGCTGTTGGAAAGTCTGTTGGGTAAAATCATGTAGTCAGTCAGCTAAAGTTCTTACTAAATTATTTTTACTTTTCCTATAACTCTTTGTGTCTGGTGGTGCTTAAATTACTGGATGTAGTGTCAGGGAACTCTGCTCTGCAATGGCACACATCCACAGATGGTGTTAGCTGCTGGATAGATGTTCACTTGTTGCTGTGGTAACTGTTCTGGGGAGCAGGAGAAAGAACAGGGAGGACTTTGTATAACCGTGGTTTCTGGTTTCCTTGTGATGCTGACTATGCACAAATGCCAGTTCAAAACGAATATTCCTTAAACCACCATGAATGTTCTAGAGATCCTGTTCATTTAAAAGAGAAATGGGAGATTGGACTTTCTAGAAATTCAAACTCGATTTTGGTTTTAGTTTCTTAGACTGAAATGCAACATTGCTTTGCCTTTTGTTTGCTTCAAGGCTGAAGATTCCACGGGGAGGAATTTCTGGCAATAAGTGATTAGGTATTGTGTCAGGTAGCTTTAGCAGGCAAAGAAATACACTGTTTATTCAGAGGGCAATCAAAAGTTATGTGATGTTGCTGTAGCCTCTTTAGCTTGAGGTGCTTAAAACCCAAAGTATTAACTGAATTCCCATAGAGAAGTGTAAAACCCTCAAAGATTGATACCCCTTATTGTCTCTCAAGTTGTGACAAAATGCTGCTTGTTGTTTCTGTGCATTGGTATTGCTAAGCATGTCTGCATTCATTGTGGTGTAAATATAGGATGTGTTTGTGCTACTGTAGCCTCCTCTTTCTTAAAGTTTGGATTGACTGTTTTCAAAGGTATGACTAAGATGCTGTTAATGCAGAAAACTGCCTTTTAAAAGATAAACAGTAGATCATTCTTTAACAGTGTGTACACTTTTCAAGTATAAGGTTAACACCTGATTCTGCAGATACATGTGACTAAATGCAGTGGTGCAGCTCTGTCAACTCTCAGTCCCAATGAATTTGCCTCGTATTAGTTTACTTTGAGTCTCTTTAGATTACAGTTGATAAGCATGTGGGGAAGTTGTCAGTAGACTTGATGAAGATGAAAGATATGAGGTTGTGAAAATAATTAGATAGGAGTAAATTATTTTAAAATACTAAATAAATGTATGTTATAAATTTTCAAATTATTAAAATTATAATAAAATCAAAAGGAACTATAAAATATTGAAATTTGTATAAGCAGATTTAATTGTTCTCATATGATAAATGCAGAAAGCATTAATCAGAGCTTTGTAACAATTGCCCATTGGTATGGGATATTGCCATATCCAGCCCATTGAAAAAGCCATACTGTCACACTAGAAGAGAATAAAACTTAAAGCAGGAAGTAATGACAATTCGAATTATATTTGAAATACCACAGGAAAAAAATGGATGTCAGTGGTAGCAATGGAGCTTTTTTGGAAATAAGTACTTAAGCCTGGTGAAGATAGCACCTCTGTTGTAATGGCTGAAGGCTTTCCAAAGTATGAGGGAAGACTTACATTGTTTCATTATAAAATGAAAAAAAAGGACAGAAAACATTTAAAAATATGGTCTTTGACTTCTGTGGTAGGAAGCGGTAATATTTTTGTGCGTGCATTAACTGATATATTTGGAAACATCATGCCAACCCTTCACTAGGGCTAAAACAACTAGGTGCTGTAAAACTGAGTACAACTGAGAACATTTGCTCTGAACTTTTGTTAGTTATGTTAATCCAGTTTTCAGTGAAAAGATGCTTGGAACCTGTGGAGAGAGAGAAATATTAGCAAAGGGAGTGGCAGAGAGTTTGTCAGCCTGTGTAAAAGAAGGGGGCAAGACAAGTAGTTACTGCTTGTGCAACACTGAGAACTGTTTGAAGTCCTACATCATCACAACTGCAGCACTAATATTTTTTTCTTCACTTCTTTCTGCCAGTAGCTCATTTGCCAGCACTAATAAGTCAGCCCAGTTCGGAGTTCCAGTTTACCTGTGAGATGGCACCTCAGAAATAAATCATCTGTGTACAAAAAACTCACTTGAACATTACTATTAACAGAAGTAGCTTGTTCTAAAAATACCTAAATTTTCATTTAGTATATAGATAGTGGAACAACAGAGAGAATAAAATAGAGATATTTTATATATATTACATATTACTATAATGTGATGCAGATAGGTATATAGAAAGGTTACAAAAGTTCTCAGGTCAATAGGAAAGAATTTCTGGGCTGATGAAAATAGAATTAATGAGTTTGGTTTTATAGCTCTATTAATTGGTAAGAACTTTCTGGAGGAAAGCTGCATTATTTGAATTATTTATCATACATATTAAAGCATTTGCACATTAGAAAAAGTTAAAGCTTTCTACATTCTTTCTTTGTCATAAGCTAGTATAAAACGTGAAAATTTAGCTCTGGGAGATTTCAGCAGATTTCAGCTTTATTATTGGCATGGTTCAAAAGATTTTACATTGCTTCAGCAGCTTATTCTTTATGCCTACTTCTAAGAGGATAAAACTGATTAACAGATTAGTAATATATTAGTATTTTGGTAAGATTAATAGCAATGTGGATGTGTTGGGGTTTTTTTTGGTTTTTTTTCCTTCTTAAACTTTAAATAGGATTCTAGGACTGGCAAGGATCTCCTGTGTTACTGTCTACCATTGCAGACAGTCATATCATTTAACTTTTGTCATAAAGTTGTCAAACTTGACTTTTAAGAAGATTTGGGTTTCTGCCCCTGGGGCTTTACTCGGAAAAACTGTCTGAAAGATAAATTTCTTTGGAGCTATGGAATTTTTTTAAAATATGGAGCCTGATTCTCTTCCTAGTCACCTGATAGTCACTTTTGTTGGCACTGTCTTGGGTTTTCTTGTTATTTTCCTTCTGTTCTAGATCGCTGTCTCTAGAAGCTTCTCTTACTTTCTTTTTCAGGTTCATTGAGACAGATTAACCAAACAAAACTGTCTCATCCCATAAAATACATTATGTATTTCCTTAATTCTATTGATTTTATCTTATTTCCAGATAATCTATTTGATATTTTTTTATTTATTTATTTGTTGGCAGTGGAGTGTAGGGATTATGCATCATACCTACGTTGAATTTTACCAGTGCTTTTTACTAAAGTATGAACAGATCACTCAACTGAATATGCTCATAGTCAAAGTTACAGATTTTTGTTTGTAGAGGCACACTTCCATTCTCGTACTTAGTTTAACAAAATTAACATAGGACCATGTATCCTGATATAGCATATCTAAGAGAGGTATTTCTTCCTGGGCTTGGCTTTGCCCAATAAACACAAACACTTTTATTTCAGTAGAAATCATCTTTGTTAATTGACTTATAAAATCTGTTGCAAAACATTCCTTTATGATTCAGTTTCTGTTGAAGGTGGGGTCAGCTGGCCATTGTTTAACAGGGAAACAGTATGGTTCTGCTGCATATGAGGCAGAACGTTGATGTGTAATTTAGTAAAGGATTGTGAACACAAAAGTTGTTTCTGGAGTTTATGATGTGTTCAGAAGAGGGTGAAAGAGGTTACTCAACATGACCCAACTCTTTTTTGAGTTGCCAGTCTAAATCAGAATTTACAACTTCTGTTTGTCCTGGTAGAGGGGGCAACAGTGTCTGTGCAAGGTACTGGTAACACGTAGAGAATATGAGATGACAGCAAGAATCTAGTGAAGCCGAGCTTTCTGCATTTCACAAATTATAAAAATTATGAAACTTAAAAATCCTTAATGGTAGAAATAAAAATTATGTATGTCATGTGTCAGAAGTCAGTGTACAGGTGCTGGATGTCTTTGGATTTAGTTCATAAGTATGTCTGTCCCAGTTTCTAGCCTATCATTTTATTTACCTTTGAGCAGTCTGTAACACCACTAGATTGTCTTGTACTTTTTTGTCTC
This sequence comes from Melanocharis versteri, assembly GCA_013397845.1. Lineage (NCBI taxonomy): Eukaryota > Metazoa > Chordata > Aves > Passeriformes > Melanocharitidae > Melanocharis > Melanocharis versteri. The sequence continues at coordinate 1,229,393 of VZTG01004479.1, forward strand.
ATTTATTCCTAGGATATCTGCTACACCTTGTAGCTGCTAGTAGCCATACAAAAGATACCACTCCCTGATCAGGTCTGGTGTGCTAGGATTTGATCAGTCTATTAAAAAACAATCAAAGAGTATTTTTGTGTCTTACTGCTGAAAGGATACATTAGCTCATATAGTAGGTAGCAATGTGTAAAGGAAATCACAAATATTTTAAAAAGAGTAAGCATGGCATAAATGAAACAGCTAAATAAAAGTATCAACCTTAGAATTGAAGTCTTTGGATCTGAACTATCACTGGCCTTTGATATAATATAATTGTGGATAGAAATGTGAAATACATGCCCTTTTACATTCTCAGGCCTTGCAAAGAACCCTGGCTGGAAGACAGAGTCTAAAATGTTTCTGCTCTTCTTTAGGGGTAGGAGAGGGGTAGTTGTTGAATATGAGATGAAGATCTTTCTTCATTGTAATTCTGAAATCAGAGTTCAAGCAATTTAGTGCCCTGTTCTCCTCTCATCACGCTCATTCACTGGCATTGACCAAACTTAATGTCCTTGTTATTTAAGTTAATCTTCATTATTCCTTCATTTTTCTTCTTCCTCTAATCGTGGTTGTGGAGGTTCAACAATCAGAATCAATTAGTGAAAATAATCTATGTAGCAAGTTTGCTATTTTTGTTATTTGGGAGAAGGCTCTTTGACCTGATTGTGTACTCAAGTCACTGTAAAGAGATGCATTGTATGCTTATACGAAGACATAAACTCACCTTTTTTAGTAAAGAACAATTTATTGTTAAAAGATCTAGATATAAAAATTTTCTCATTTAATTTCAGTGATCATTTTGCTGTATACCTTTTATTTATTTCAAAATCTTGAGGGAATACATTCATGTAAAGTGATGCTGGTACAGGGCGAGTTATTTAGCCATTGAGGTTGGCAGGCGTGGGGCTCTGTGGTTTAGTGGCTTCTTATATCTTTGTGCAGGCACAGACTTTGGAGGAAGGAGGAGGGGGAAGGGCAAGGTACATTTGTTTCCTCATGATTATGTTTTTATTCAAAGTAGAGTTGATAAGTTTTGTTTTTTAGTAATTTGCTTCTTGCTATTTTGAAATTTTCTTCAAGACCGTGTTTCAGAGATGACTGTTGCATTTGAAATACAGGATTGGGTGTCTCTTTGAAATGCCATTCTGTTTAGAAAGAACACCTACCATTTAAGTAAAATTATAGTGCTCTGAAAGCAAAAAAATAGTCTTTTGTCACTCCTGTATATTTATGCATATTTTATTTTAAACAAAAAGGATTTTTTTTCCAGCTTGGCAGAAGTAATCACTGGCAAATTTTTTTTTTCTTTTTAAAATACCAGTGTGAAGACTTCTCTTTCTGTTTCATAATTAATCTTAACAGCATAGATAATTCTTTTTTTTTTTTTTTTTTTTTNNNTTTTTTCTTTTTTTTTCTTTTTTTTCTTTTTTTACTTCAGCTTTTTCATAAACACAACCAGTTCCATTCAGGATTGGATGATTCCATTGTTTTGGTTGTGTAGGCTTTTGGGTGAAATCAAATGCTTTTCTCTTGGATCCAGCTGTAGTTCAGGGGGAGAGGAGGAGGAGGCTGATGTGATGTGGGGAAGTTGGCATGGACTCTTTGGTTGTTATACCCAGTAGGCAGACAAAGCTATGAGTGATGTGCCCAGCTTTTTTTTTCATGAGGCAACCACTGCGAAGTGGTCACTTTTTTCCACTTATATGGTTATAAAATCTTTAGAACAAAAAAAGGTTTAGCAAAATATAGGCAAGTTTGTAAATTGGAAACATTCTGAGTAATGGTGGGGAATGACAGATGCATTATTGCACTAAAGAACATTAAACATTTTGTCTTCTTCCTTTTACAAGAAAATAAAAAAATATATATGGTTGCAAAGAATATTTCTAGAATGTTTCTAGACTACTCAAACCTTGCATTTCTGTATTTTCTGCTGTATCATTGTAAGTATGAAGTTATTACAGCTTTCTCTGTAATGTAACTTTTTCTGAGTGGTGTATTTTTTTGCATTTTGAGGGAGATTATCTGCACAGACTTCTGTAGGCTGTAAACAGAACTTCTTGCAGCAACCAGGTTTGCGGCCGTGGGCTGAGACGATTTTTGGTCTCTAATCAGATCAGTCCAAAGAGGGACCAGTGGGCGGGAAGGGAGGGAACGGTCAGAAACCAAGAAGTGCAATGTGCATGTGCATGTAATTTAAATATGCACCTACCCATGGTGCCACGTCTGTGCATGCAAAATTGTTTCTGGGCCTAGAAATTTGATCTATATTCAGATTCAGCTTTACATAAAAATACAAGCATTTTATTTTTACTTCATTGAGCTTTCTTTTTGCTACTTGTTAATTTTTGTTCATTTTACTGGGTTTTGAGTGTGAATAATAAAAACTCCTTTCTCCTCCATGCGTGGTTGTCAATGGTAGAAGTGATGATGCTGGTGAATGTTTTGGTGTGGAAAATGTGATCAAATATACATAGAACCTTTGCTTATATGCATCCATTTAATGGGCAGGTTTGATTCTTTTCACTTGACTTTTTTTAGCTTTCTTACTACATTTTAAGTTTTAGTGTGGTACAGGTTACAAATGCTCAACACAGCAATAAGAAATGAATGTAAACCAAATTAATCTAGTTCCTAAAGGTCAATTTTAACTTAGATACGTGAGAGCAATTACCAGATGCTTTTAAAAATTGTGGCTTCAGTTGTTATTTTACTCTGCTGAAAATTCCAGAAAGTCAAACTGGTCTGTCAGTGCATTGTATCCGGTTTCAAGTGCTCATTTACCTTGTTGTAGCATAGTAATTAATGACCAATGTATGCTTCTAATGGTGCATTGCATAAAGTGAATCGAAGATGACATAACCATGAAGCATTCTTCAGTGACTGCTCTAGGGTTTTGAAATGTCATTTGTTATTATTTTAGCCATACATGTTGGCAGTTCAACTCAGCATGCTGGATCACTGCAGTCAGATCAGTGCTTATTTGAAATGTTTATAGCTTTGTTCTCACACAGTTGTGCACTTGCTGGTTTTGGAGGCAAAAAATAATTGAGACGAAATTACCTGCTGATAATATGTAATTAGTTGAGTAAAAGTATTTGTTGGTATGAGGAAAAAAAGAGAAGCCATTCATGAAGCACAAATATTACCTCACAGTACTTTAGTAAACACTGCAAGGACAACCCCCCCTTGAATTTTCTCTACGCAGGTACAGAGGATCTGATACAATGGAATGGATCTGTTTGTCATAATAACTCATCCATCCATTATTTCATGGTTTGATTATGCATAGTAAGAACACTGCCACTTATAGGGAATCGAAACAGTTGAACATGTCGTGCGGAAATACTTAGATTTATACTTCTAAATGATAATTAAAATGTTTGTATGACAAGTGATCCTTTCAGTGCTTGAGGAGAGAGCAAAGTATGAGATCTGGTTGGCATGAAGGGTGTTAGGTAGCATGTGGTGGTAGGTGTTTGTGCATGGAGCACCTTGAATGTTCAGTATTGGGCATGGGAGACACTGGTGGGTTTCACACGTAAAGAATGTAGAACAGAGGCACCCAGCTGCAGCTGGGCTGGCTGGGTTTGGACTCTGGCATATTGTCAGAATCCATGGGCCAGGAGTCTCCTTGTGAGGGGCGCTGAGAATTCGTGGCTTGCTGCCATGCAAGTAAAATGCCTGTGGTCAGAACTAAATGGATTGACCAACACTGTTTTTGAATTAAAAAAAAGACTTTTTTTTTAACTTGTCACTTTACTTGCTGCCCCTTCTGCAGGGGTGGGGGGGAAATGTGAAAGTTCAGACAACAAAACTCAGATTTTTTTATTTTGCCAGGAAAGGTGTGTGTCTCAACTATGAGAAGGAAATTCAAGCAGCTTAATTGAGTTACTAGATTTTAAAATGGTGATGGATGAGGCTAGCTGTGTTGATCCCTCTATTTTCCTTTCATTAGAAGTTAGTCTCCTAACATTTTTACTCACATTTATAGGGTCATGCAGCTTACAGGACATACAGGTGTCTGCCCGCTTTGACTATGAACGTTACTGCCCATCTTCCTGCCTCTGATCTATTCAAAAAGACTAAGGTGGCCCATGAACACTAATTTTGTATATTCCTTTTCAATGTCTGAGATCTTGATCACTCAGCTGCGGGCAATACAATCTCCTGCTCCCTGCAGGCTTCTAGTTGCTAGGATCTTTGTATATTAAGTATCTGTCTTTTCACCCTGGCTGGCTGGGTGCCAAATGGCTGGGACTTCAAGCAAATAAGATTATTTTACAATGACTCGTTTGTTTTTAGAACTTAGAAAGGTTTCTTTATATGTTAAATGAAGGTCTGAAAAGTTTTCTTAGTTTGTGACAGCTACTTTTTCCCTGGCAGGAACAGAATTTTGACTTTGCTTGGAGTGCTCTTCAAATATCGTGGCTAATGCCAAAGACTTCAATTTCTCTATAAAATGCAGGAAGCTGTAATTTCCTTGCTGTAAGCAATATATTTTTAATATGATATTCTGTATGAAAATATCCTGTGAACCAGAATCCTCAAGGAGCTGATTCACCTTTTTATTCTCAATGTAAATTTCTTCTCTGCATCATTTAGAACTTAACTGTTCTGATTTTAAGCAAGAAAAAAAAAAATCTTTATTTTATGGCCTTGTTTAAGCGATTGTTAGAAAAATGACGTTAAACAAAGAAAAAAGAAGCTTTCTTTAAAAGTTCTGGCATCAACTGTGGAACACAGTTCTGCAGCTGAAAATTGTGACACTGCTCAATGAATGAAAAGTGCATTAAAAAAGACTTTTTTTTTTTTTAAATGGAGTTTGCAGGAAGGCAGGAGCCAACACTTGAAATTAAATATTCAGAGATATGATTGAGTCAATATCTTTTCACAAAAGCATTTACAATTTTCTTCTATCAGCAGGAGAACTTCTATCTCATCAAAAGCAATAGGGAGGAACTTACTTAAAGTCCAAATTCAGAGGGGCAGAGAAATGAGAACAGTTCCAGTCCCTTGTTGTACCTGAGAACAGTACTGTCAAATATCTTTTCTATTGTAGGAGAAGAGGTGAAATTTAATGAGTGTGAAATTCTGTACTGGAAAAATTAAGTACTTAAGTAGGGCAATATGGAAGTGAATATTTGATCAACCAAACCCATGCAGGAGTTTAGGGTTGACAGTGTGTTCATTTCATGTGTTAGATATATGATTTCCAAGATGCACATCCCAGACACATTAAACTCTAAGACAACTTTTGTCTTGATGTTTAAAAATATTCTTCAGGCAGATAGGTCTGACTGAAATTAAACTGTCAAATAATCTGTCAGTACTAGTTGGATGGGGGTGGACATGTATGCACCCACACTGAGATGCAAATACTTCCCTTGTGAAATGTGGCAGCTATTCAGGAGCTCTACACAACCATTCAGGATAAAAAATGGGGAAGTATTTATCCAGTTGAACTTAACAATGGGAATTTTAGATAATCAGAAAGGAAAGTAACAGGAATGTGACTGGCAGAAAGGAACATTAAACTGTAGGAATGTACATTACATAGTTTTCTTACTTTGCACTGGAAGTTGGGGTTTTTTTCCGTGTCTTCTGGGGGAGTTGTAGATACAGACTTTGAAAGACCCAAAAGGATTTCTTCCTATTTTAAGTCAGAATCAGCTCTGTCTGCACCCTTCTTTGTCTAACCTGTTCTGGGAACATCCAGTGATGGACATATCACAAGCTGCCTCCAAAAGACATTTCTGGTGTTTAAACTACCCTTTTTTCTTAATACTGAACTTTAATTCACTTTATTATTATTTATTATCACTCATTACTGCCTGTCTAAAGGCAGAAGTAAAGACTGTCAAAGTTTCCTTCCATCTATCTTCTTTCACCTAGTCATTGATTAGCTCTTTAAATCCTGCCTTTTATAGCACATTCTGCAAAATTTTTTTGCTGCTGTCCTTGGACTGTCTATGGACACAAAGAACTAAACTGTGCGTTACATTTGCGGTCTCGTCAATGCCAGAATGAATGTCAGGATAATTTCAGATACCTGTTGTATTACATACCTCTTTTGATATTGTGAGACTGAAAGAAAAAGATATTCGGAGAAGAGTCCCAAGAAATCTGTTAGCCTTCTCCAATTTAGTCTGACAGTGAGTGTTGTTGCAGAATATCACATTATGGTAATTTGTTCTAATACATTTTGTTATAAGAAGGCCATAGGAGTTGTCTGAATTAAATCCTTTTTAAATACAGTGTCTCTATTAGAAACAAAAATCCTATACTGTGGAAATACCGCAGCCATATTTGTTTTTCAGTAAGCACTCTTTTTACATACTTAAATTAAGCAAGAAAAGAAGTTGGTTCAGCAAAATAATTGTTGTTTAATCTAATTCTACCTAGCCTCAGCTGCTAGAAATTGGAACTTGCAGTTTCTTTGTCTGCTAGGCAGATAAATCATTAGAAAATCAGATTTCACTTTCTAGTACTGATGCATATCAAAAATGATTGAATCCTGACCTGCCTTTAGAAATTAAACAGTTTAAACCCCTGCTGCCATGGACAGGAGATTATATCTTTCAGTTCCTTAATTATTCTATTAGTCCTCCCTGAATCCTTTTGCCAATGGCCTAGTTTTTTGAATTCTACATACTAGGTATGAGAAGACTTCTGATTGTGGTTATATCACTGCCACAAGCAGAGTTAGTAAATCCATATGCTTTTGATATTCCCTAGTTCATGGCAAAAACTATTCGCTAGTAGTACATGTTCATTTAATGATCTACTACACTGGCTAAATTCCATTGTTGCTTTTCAGAATAGAGTCCCTTTTACATCAGAGCAGTTTATATTCCATGTTTCCACATGTCTGAAATAATATTTTGCAAAACCTGAATCTGTGTCGCTGTTAAGCTATGGTTGTGCATTTTCCTCATTACACCAAGTTATCTAGCTTTTCCATAAGCCAAGGTAGTTAAATAGTAATACCTTCCTTAATGCTTTTATTTGCTCTATTATTTTGAGGAGCCTACAGCCCTGTGTCCCTTTATCAAGAGGAGCAAATCAGTTTTCTTCATCTTGGTTACTCCAGAACCCAACCATTGACTTTTCAGCTATTCCAGTTTTGCTTTTGGACTTGACAATGTGTGTGCAGCTTTTGTGAGTCCTCTTCAGCATCTATATCAACTGATGTTAGAGTACCAAGTGTTTAATCATTAATATTCAGTAATATCTTTTCCCCAAATGGGAAAGAGTGATAAATATTTGTGGGTGAATATACTGAATACTGAATTGTTAAAGTTCTTTTTGTTTCTAAAGTATTAGCAAAACTTTTAATGTGCTTTAAGTATGCTGACAGTGATACTTCCACATTGCTTTGGGCTTCTTCCTTGGTTTTCTACAACTCTTAAGTTTCTATTTATATCTGTTGCTATCAAGTTTCTGTTTTGAACATTATCATTCTGTATGTATGGGGGACATACTTTAAAGCTCCTTTTGTGACCTGGCAATTTCTGTGTTTAATGCAGTTATTTTTTTGAAAGCAATAAAAAAAAATTAATTATCCTTTCGGTTTATTCATATACTTACCTTTAAATAATTTTCTTAATTTGGTGTGTTTCTAGATTCACAGAAGGCTTAGACATGTGTTGAATGTTTATGCCTCTGTGTGCTGTGTGTTCCTGCAGTAAATGCATGCTATTAAAGGAAGCACTGGATCCAAATGCTCCCCTAACAGAGACAGAAACTTTGTTGTGATCTGCTTGTGATCCCATTCTCCTTTCAGTGGTTTCCATTTCTTTTCTGACCGTATCCTAGTATCATGATTAGGAGTGCATTCAAAAATTGTATAGTCTACCTTTAAAATTTTAAGGTAGGAAGGCCTGGAACCCAAATGGCCTCTTCCCAAGTGATTCACTCTCCTGAAGCCTATATATAGCTCTCTATTATTATATGAAAGCTGCCATTTTTTGTCATGTTAAAAAAAGAAAAAAATAATGTTGTTTTGCTATCCCTAAACAGGTGTTTGGCAAGGAAAATCCTTTTGGGTGTTGTAGACAATGAAACCCAAACTTCCTATGACATGGCTTACTCAGATCTACAAAACAATGCTAAATTTGCATAAAACAATAATTTACAGGCACTTTTGTCCTAGTGTTTTTTACTAGCTCTTCTGGACAGCTTTCTCTTAGGATTTGGGAATGGGGAATTAGTGCATATAACATGGCATTATGAGCTGTTTATTCTAAGTTAGTCATCTAATGCCCAATACAGACCTGGTTCTAGGTATGTGTGCTCATGCTAAACTGGTGTCCAACATGAGTGCCTTCAGCCTTTTCTTCTGCTAGAATTCCCTCCTGACTATATTCCTTAGAGAATTAGGGAGCCCAGTAATCCTGTTACTTGGTGGTGTCACTTTATCCTTTATTAAAATGGATCCTAGTTGTTAATAAATGGTATTTTTGTCCTTTATTATTTAGAGTCCTAGTTGGTAATAAATGGAAGTAAAATTGACAACAGTCTAAGGAGCAAACTAATTATTAGTACTGAAAATGGAACCAATATGATTGTTAAAATTCATGTTTCTATCAAATTCAGTATGAGAGCCCTTTGCAAGTATTTTTCGAATGACTCTTAGTGTATTTCCTGGAATACAGAATTGATATTGGGAGTGGATGAAAGGGTAACTAATTTTCAGATTCTCTCTTAATATTTTATTTAAAATGTGAGGGAAATCTGCTTTTTCAGGAATAAACTATGTACTTGGGAGTGCTTTATTTTAAATAGTACTCTTGATCAGAGGTATGTTGTTTCCTGTTTCTGTGCAAAGCAACAATTATTTTTAAGCAATTATGTAGACTGGCATCAGTCTTGAAGGGAATGAAGTTGATTTTGAAAGTAGAGCAGAGGTATAAGAGAGTGATCTGTAGGTCTCTTACCTTTATTAGATCTTTCTAGATCTCTTACCTTAAAAACAGAAGCTTTGACTGCATGTAAGCAGTTTGTGTTGTGCCGTCTGTAAAAGGATCAAAGACACTTGTTCTACATCTGTGTAGTCTATTGAGTGAGGTACGTGACTGGTGACTGGGTCTCCTGAATTGATGTAATGAATCAATGATGCTGAAACACATCTGGTGGTAGACTCTCACAGAAATGGGGGGGTTTGGTGCTTTGTTTGGTTTGGTTTGGTTGTTTTATTAATAGTGTATGGAACTGGCTCTTGGTTTCCTTTCATCTTAAATTAGGAATCTGTTTTCCCAGACGTAGTATATGGCATAGAACTAGTAAGACTACAGCTTCAGAAGCAGTCAGTACTTGTGAGCAAGGGGCTCTTTAGATGTTTTTATGTTAAAGGAACTAGAAAAAAAGCTTAATTTTGTTAGTGATTCATCATCCTTTTTCTGCCTGTTTGCTGAAGGGCATGGAAGTTTCTGCTCCATTTCTCAACCTCCTTGGTGAGAAATGCAATCTGTTCGTGAAGTATCTACATAAATGGATGCCTGTCAACAATCTGGCACTTGTTGTCACGTTCTTTTCCTAAACATTTCACAGGAAGCTCCATAATTCTGCAGTGGGGTGAACAGTGTTGAGCTGCACGGCGAACGTCTACAGGAACTGTGAGAGCCTTTCTGCTGAGGTCCCCCTGTTGTCTTAGAGAAATGTGGCATTAATGGATCAGCGTAGATCTCAAACTCTCAGCATGAACAACTGAGAAGACAGAAACTATCAGTGGTCTCCCTCAGTGCTTCTGCCCATGAAAATTTTCAGGGAAATAATGCAGCGTATGCAGATGTGGTAAATGTGATAATATTTTTGCCACCAATATGATGCAAAGACCAGTTTATATTCTGAGTCTTACTGTGATTTAATTATTATTACTTTTCTAAATGTTTCTATTGAATTAACCTCTTAATCTACATGATAGAGCAGTCAGCTATACAAGTGTGCTTTGATTTGCATGACACTTTAACTTTTAGAATTTTTATGTGACAAAATTAAGTGTTTTCTCAGTTTCTGAGTTATTGAACGTATTCTTTCTTTACAGCTTCTTGGCTCTGCATCTTCTTCATTGCATTGGAAGTTGTAATAGAATATTCACAAAATGCTGAGGAAATAATAGTAAAAAAGATTAGTCTTAGAGGAGACGCATTATATTTGAGAGACAAAGGCTATTTTAAGTTAAGGTAGTCTTTGTATGGTATTAATGAAAATCAACTTCCAACACAACAATCAACATATTTTTGGTAACCCATTGCATGTGGTAATTCAGAATAAAGTACTTCCATAGAAGTTTCAATGGAAAATAAATCCAATATTTTTAATGGAAATGGAGATAGTTGTGTTGGTGTCTTGTGATAGAACAAATAGAGTTACACTAATTATGCTTAAGTTGTCTTTGTTTGAGAGAAAAGTGTTACTATTTTAGATTTTTCATGTTTAATTGCTGTGGTGGATTGATCTCAGCCAGCAGCTGCTTGCCAGACTCAGTTCAGGAACAGTGAGAGAAGACTCAGGTCTGCTTGCCCTGAACTGGGAGTTCTTGAGGTCTGCATGGAAGTAGTGTGAGTAATGTGGTGTATACTCAGTATTTTTGGCAGTGAGCGATTTGAGTGACAGAACGCAAACCGACATACAGTGGCAGGAAGCATAGGTAGCAAAAGAACCTGTTTGTTTGAAGAAATACAAAGGAAACAACTCCTACCCTGAATGGCCACAGGAAGCAACCCGTATTGAAAAAGGCTGATGAATAGGCTGTTCAGAGTTCTGGCTCTCTCTAAAATAGCCATATTTCTATGTTTCACTGTGGCCGTGTTTTTTCTTTTTCATTGAAAGTTCTGTGAAGGAGCCTAGCCATGTTTTAATTCTGTGGATCTTTGTTGTTCCGCGGCCAGTCCAAGTCAGTATGTGTGGGCAACATTCTCTGTTCCTGATCTAAGAGAGTGGAAGGATTCTGATTTCTGCAGCAGATCACTGCTGCAAACAGAGATAGCAAAATATTTGTATGTATGTATTTGTTATCTAAAATATTGTTTACATCATAAAGCAGTCAATTAGAAGTTTGCTGCTTTCTGATGACCCATTTGGAAACTGCTTACTAACTTCTATTCTGCAGGCATCAAGTCCTTTATAGAACTTGTATGTACATCAAGCATTGTAGTAAAAATGTAAAAGGAATAATGAATACTGTAAATAAGGAATGGCGCTGCCCACAGTAAAGCATTAAGAAGCTTAACTGATGTTAGGAATGTACCAAATGGTGATAGTTCTCTGAGGTTGTATCTAAAAATATATTTATAAATAAACTGAAACAAGAATACAGGCTCAAGCGTTGGCCCAAAATCACATAAACTTTTCAGTTTAATTGCATGCTTCCTGCTACAGTTTGAACTGTGCCAAATCACATTCTTTCAGATGATGCCCAGACAGTTTGGGTTCTAGCATGTGTAAGAGACTGTTTAAAATAAGGAGTGGGAATGTCGTCTCCTTGCTTCCGGGGAAAGAGGTCATCTGTGTGGCAGTGAGCCATTTCCACACCACTTAGCTGTGGATCCAGAGAATGGTTCCTGGCTGGTGTAGTCAGTATATTCTTAGTAACTTGTCTGTTTCACTTAGGGGTTAGATTAGAAACAAACTTTCTAATACTTTTTTTAGGAATGCAAAGGCAAAAAGGGAGCAAAGACCCCTGTTGCTGTTCCCATTCACCACTTTAACCCTTGTAAATCTGGCGCTTAGCTGCTATCCTCAAGGGTCATGAGACAGTGAAGGTCTTTTCTGTGCCTTTCTTCTAAGTGTATTTTCCTTGCTCTGGTTATCTCTTCCTCACCTTTCAAGATTTCTTCAGTTGCCCCTTTGCCTTTCCAAATCAAGGTATTTGTTCACCTATCATTTGTCTGTTTTTCTGAACCTGTGACAAATGGGCTTGACCTGAGCCTGTCTTGGGTAGTACTGCAATATAGGTAGTATCAAGTTGATTGGTACTACTCCTTATATTTTCTGACCCTTTTCCTTCCCGTATAACTGAAGACTGATTGCCTGGGAAAAATAAAAAAGAAGGAAAGAAAGGAAAGGAAATAGTTTAGTGCCTATCCTTGCTGTTTGTCTCCCTGGCAAGTGCAAATGCAGTTACTGGAAAGGTCTGAGTTGAGTCACCATTTCTGAGATGTCTTAAGCACAGAATCCTGGACATCCTGGATTGAGGTGGAGGTGCCACCACTGCTGGAGCAAGCTCCACCTCCTGTTTGTACTCAAATGTTGCTCCATATATTCTATATAGCCATAGTGTAAACTTCTATTTAAACGTGAGAGTTTGTGTTGTTTCTTAGTAACTGTAGTGGTGTATATGTGAAGAAAGTCTTTGGACACTGACTGATGTTTCTTACAACAAAACCATGAAGCCTTGTGGTATTTTTTTTATGCATAAGACTAATATTTTCATGATAGCTTTGTGCTTGCTAAATAGAGTCTTTTAAAATCTCTTGAGTTTTGCAAGTAAGTTAATAGTGACTGCCACAACTAAGTGAAAATTTAGGCAGTCTTCTTGATGAAACGTTGGGTTTTCAGCGTCATGATTTTGCTGTGTTCTGACCTCCATAGAGAAAGGAAATTCTGACTTCTAAAAATAAAATGCACTGTTATTTTAAGAATATAAAAGAAACATGTTTCAGTTTGATTAATGTGATTGTTTCAAAAGTTTTGTACTTTTATATCTTTATACTTAAAACAGTTGTATTGATGTAAAACTATTTATTTACTTATTTATTTATGCACATGTTAGGGTCAGGTCAACAGTCTTGTTTAGGTTAGGTCAAGGTTACTTGTGTTTTAGCAAATTAAGTTAACAAACATTCGGTGTGACTCAGCTTCTCCACATGCTGTGAAGACATTGTTTAGCCCACAGTCCTTATGTCTGCTGGATCAATATCTTTGTGCTGTAAAAGACTTCCAGGTTTTATCAAAGTTCTTGTTGCAGGTGCTGTAATGGTAATCACTAAGGGCTTCTAAAAACCTGACTAATCTGGAAGAAAAAAGCAGTCATCACTAAACAAGACAGTTAAATTTAATTTTAAGGACAAGTTCAATGATGACTGAAAAAATTTAAAAGAAACTCTCATGACTTCCTAGAATAAAGCAACAAAAACTAACCCTTACGGAAGATGTACAAAGTTGTAGTAACATACAAACAGACAGAAACCGGAAGATGACATATTTTTTCTCTTTCACTCTTAGCAATGAGACTCTTTCTACCTGTATGTTACAATTTTATTATGTTGAAAGAAGTTTTTATGCAAAATTATCCCTGCAACAGACTTTTTTGACTATTGGACTACATTACTAATTGCAATGAAGCCATCATCATTATTTAGAGTATATGTTTTCCAGTTCTTCCAGGTTAAGTTCTTCAGGTGGAAGAAATTTATTTCCCATCTGGTTTTCATTTGACATAGCTGCTATGCTAATCTTCCAAATACATAATTATTAAACCAAACTGGTGAAGAGTTGTGTCACCTCAAGAGAGTCTTATCTTTCTTTTGAAGTTAATTTCCATTCTAAATTGTGGTTTACCAGAAGAGAAGGAGGCTGAATAGGTTGTCCATTCAGATAACTGTGTATATGATTTGTTGTTATTAATTAATTTTTGAAAGCTTCACAATTCAATTTGGAAATACATTAGCATTTAGATATATCAGGTCTTGTTTCATCCTATAATAATAAAACCATTTGATTGTCACAATAAATAGTTTTAAATATAACTAATCTTTTCTTTTGTCAGCTTCTCTTTGATACTTGTTTCAAGAACAACTGTTAATAACAGCACAGTTACGGATGTACACAGTTCAGCTTGTATTTGCATGTGGAGGGACCAATGCCATTGAAATTACTGACTGATGCAATGGATAGTGGACTAAACGAATTATTGAATACTTATAATTAGAAGTTCTAGTTATTGAAATTTGAGTCTGCAGTTTTTTTGTAGTATCACTTGAAGGCTTTTTAATTGAAAATCCAGAATTTGCATAATCATTTGGCTTCTATATGGTTGTTGGTGAAATGTTTTGTTGGATTTTCTTTAGATGTTTACAGTTGCTAAGGGTAAAAACACTTCAGTGCTTGCTTCTGTTTTGTATGTGCTGAGGAACGATTAGTGCTGAGGCTCCTTTTACCCTGTGTTTTATGCATGATCTGCTGCCAAAGTGCCCACAATCTGGGCAATAACAAATTATTCCTTGAGATCCTGATCAGCAGTCTTTTTCATCTGAAAAAGTAATTATATTTTGTATTACATTTAAATCTTATGGGTAGATAATCGTGATGTCATATTTTTAGAAAATGAAAGAACCACACGATTTCAATGTGCTTATTCCAGGTGACTTCAAATGCTAGTAACACTTTCTCTTTTTACCATAAAAGCTGCTAGAGTATAATATAAGACATGTTCTAGATGAATGTTTGGACATCATTTTTTTAATGCTCCATGTTTGGAATAAAAGTCTGTTATGCTTTTCCCAAAGAATATGCTTTTATTGTGGTTGTATTACAGCACATGTAAGGAAGAATTATTGGCATAATATAAGACAAACATTACTGAGAAGGCAAGAGTGGGAATACTGAAAACTAACATTTAGGTCTTTGTTGTTGAAATTCTAAGAAGAAAATTTTAGGGCAATCGCACCTCTTGACATGCATTTTATTTCTTGTGATCTAATTGATTAACGTAGTACTAAAGTAGTATTCACAGTCCGTGAATGATTGCTGCATCTACATTCATTAGCTATTAATAGCTTAAAAGCTAACAAATTTATATCACTAGTATCCAACTGTAAATGGGTTGTATTCAGAATACATTTGTAATCACTCCAAGCAACAGCAATGAGTACTCTATTCTTAACAGAATGTTTAATTTTTCATCTTAAAGTGGACAAGTAAAAAAATGCAGATTGATCCAGAAACATCTTGCTAAAACTTCAAACAGTCCCTGTCTGCTATCTCTGAATGCTCATTTTTAAATGGAGACGATATCTAAATTACAAGTTTTCCTCATCAGGCTGGCTGAAATGATTTTGATGGTACTGTGACATAATTACTTGTCTACATGAATGCTATTTTCCACTAAATACTGGAAACTTTACCCTGCAAACTTATATCTGTCTGCTTTATAAATGCAGCTCTACAGGACACAGATACTGCATCTACCTTGAAGTTTTAAGTGTAGCAAATAGTTAGTTTACTTCCAGAATTTTGTTTCTTAATAGGAGCATTTTTTTTTTTTTAATGTAACAGTCAATATGATGAAAAATACTGTATTGTGTTCCGAGAAGAGCATGTTACAGATTAGACAATAGTTTGTTTTAGGAGTAGTGGTTGTTTATATGTGGTACAGCCTCTGTTAGTGTCCTCTAATATCTCTCTGGTACATTACAGGCTGCTTGCCAATAATACAGAGTGAGAGAACAACACCAGGCTTCCACTGTAAGACTATTGCAGTGATATAAACATAATAACAAGTGGGATCTACATAGCAAGGCTGGACAACATTAACTGCTCTTGTAGAAAATAGAATGAATACTTGTTCGTTTTCTTACGATAGTTTGTTTTAACTAAAAAAAACCCAAACTAGTGTATCAATTCCTTTGATTTTGTGAATTAATCAACAGAACTTGTGGATGTGTAATATGGAGTGTCCCCTGTATGATAATAACAGTTTTATTGAGAACAGTCATGGCGAGTTTAGCACATTTTTTTGGCCTAATATCATTCTGGATAGCCACATGCAAGATTTAGCATTGCTTGTGAACTGATGGACTAGGTAATAAATAAGTAAATAAATAAGATAAAAATTAGTAATACACGTTTAGCCATACTGTTGATAAAAACTGTCCCCATTTGTACTAGGTAGTAAATTTTTCATGTAGTGTGACGATATCTACTGTAATCTTCTATCCAACACAGAAAGATCAGCTGTCAAGTTCTTGACATTTATATATGTTCTTTTAAAAACCTTTAAAAAACCCTCTCCACTAATAGATATTCTCTTAAGATGAAGGATAAGAAATTTAAAAAAAATTCTTAGACTTGCAAAGCTTTCTTTGTCTTCAGTCCAATTCCCTGTATTTTATCCCTTCCTGTGTTTCAGATCTGCTAATCCTTGGTGTTCCATGCAGAGGAGAAAAGGATTATTCTGTTCCTATTGGCACCAGTCTTTGGGTACATACAAGACTGTAACTTGTATGTACCTAAAGGCTAAAGAGCCTTCATTTTTATGGAGGATTTACCTAATATGATGTATCTTCCTAACGGTCCTACACATCTCTAATAAATTGACCTTAAGCAGCAAAGTTGAAAGTACAAATGTGGAAAGGAGAAATAAAGCCTTAAAGGGATTCACATTGCATGCTGGATAGTCTCTTCAATAGTAATTGCGTTTCTTCTTATTTGTATTTTCATAAGATATTTTTTCCTAAGTGATTTTATTAAAAAATTATCTCAGTTTTTCCAAACTCTAGTTCTATCGCCAACCAAATGTTCAACTTTCTTCAGCTGCACTGAGCCTTTCATTCTTAGACCAAGTGTGCTGTCCAGTATTTCTTCTCTCTACACTGGAAGTGTTGTGGGTAACCCAAAATATTTTTGTATTCCGTATCTATCTATGCCCCAAAATTGTTACTGACTCTTTAGGACCTGGCAGCTGGAAAATGGAACTGGGGTGGGGGTGGGGTGTTGCCATGTGGGCTTTTCAAGTTGGAGCCGGGGAAGAGGGAGTCTCTCTCCCCTGGCGGCCTTTGCTGAAGGCAGAGGCTCCACTTTGGAGGGGTTTTTTTTTGGCTGGTTGGTTTTGGTTTTTTTGGGGGCTTGCAGTAGTAGCCACTTGGAAAAACTATGCTTTGCAATCAAAAAGCTGTTTTGGAGTGAACTTTGCAAAGCCAGCCGGTCCCTGGGGCCCGGTCACCTCGCGTCAGTGCTGACACACCGGTTTGTAGATTCTCAGTAGCACACACCTGCAGTCTGGAGACATCAGCACCAACGTCGTCAGAGCCTGGCGGGCAGCGGTGCTGACCCCACACGTGCCAGCACTTCTCCTCTGCCACTAGAACGGCTCCGCGAGCTCCTGCCTTCCCGAGGGTTTGCCGCCACCCCTGCCCTTTGTCTCCCAGACCGCGCGATCGCCTGCGAAGGCGCCATCTCAGGGGCAGGGTCTGACACCATTCTCCCTTTCTCCCCCTACTGTGGTCACCCGTAGTGGGAGCCATCTTGGAAAGGGTATTTCCGCCGTTTTGGGTCTCTCTTTCTTCTGGGGCGTCCACGAGATTTAGCAATTTTGCATCTAGTGCTTATTTACTGTTTTACCTGTTGCAGTTTCACTTGTTAGTAAACTGTTATTTTTTTCACATATGTCTACTCGTATTTTGTTTCTCCTTTTTGTGGAAAGGGATTGGTTAAAACAAAGGGGGAGAACTCATTTTAGAGTGTTTCCCTTTAAATGTTCTTAAGCCAAGACAGGAGGGTATCTACTAAATAACAACAAGACTGGATAACAATCAACCTGAGTTTATTTAGAAATTTTGCTAAATTTTAAATCTGGAACCTAGAATTTCTGGTAAGTGATCATGTTAGAAAGCCGATATTTTTATTTCTAAAAGGGGGGAGGCAGGACACATATGAAATACACAGCTAAAATGTGGCAGTTAGGCATGTTATTATGCTGTAAAGGTCATTTATCCTGTTTCACTTGTAAACTAATGCACCTTTGACTGAACCACACAGAAAGGCCAGTAAAGTGATTAATTTTGCTTCACACTTGGAGTAGGCAAAGAAGGTGTTTATGGACAGCTGTCTTAATGGCTACTGATGACTTGTTAAGCAGGCAGAAATACATCCCGTTTCTGAACCCCACAGAAGCAAGTCTTCCATTCCTGATCCTTACAGATATACTTCATTTCCTTGTCATGGCAATTATAATGACCATTTAGCTCTTATAATTCCAATTTAAGCAGCTATTATACTGAAAAGAGGCCTTATATTAGCACTGGGGAATTTAGCTCCAATACCATAGTTTCCCTATTTTGTCTTGTGTTGGGCAAAACTGAATGCTATTTATGGTGATGTAGTACCAAGCATTGTGGCTGCTTTTTGTTTACTTTGGTCTGTGCATATCAGCATTATTGTAGGCAGAAAAAAGCTTAACTGAGGGCATTTTTGTCGCTATTGCAACAGTTGGTCCTTATACAATGTTTGAAGAATCACACCATCAAAATTACTTTTTTAACATGAGAGTAGTGTATCTGGGGAAAACTAATTCAAACAGAAGATATTTCTTGTATGTAGTTTATCAAAAAATGCTGTGATTGAATTTACTTTTTTCTACAGAATATAATAAATTTTACCTCACAATACACAGATTTCTACATACATACATTGTATGTGTAATATTGCAAATACTTTTTTTAGGTAGAAATAGTAGAGCTATTTGAAAAGAGCAAATGGAATGGGAATATAAAGAGAGAGCAAACAATTTAAATCATAATGAGTTTAGAGGGAAATGCCTGTGGTATTTCTGAAACCCAGCGAAATGAGAAAATTTTTGCAGTTTTTGAAAAGGATCAGGAGTTCCCATTTCGAAGAATAATATTTCACTGCCTCTATAAAAGAAAATTCTTAGGAATGCCACTGTGTTTGTGTATAACCTCAAAACATACCGGTTTATTTCTCCAGCTATACTTGTCATTGTGTTTTTTTTCGTTGCATGTTACTAAAGCATGGAGTAGTGCATTGATGTAAAATTGAGTAGATTCTTTTGTAACAGAGAAAGGGTTTCTTGGTTGTGTTTTCAGAACAAAGTCTTAGTTCTTTAGGCTGGGTGCATGAAAAAAAATGCTAATTTTTGTGCTGCAGAACACAAAAAAAAAAAAAGAAGGAAAAAGAGTTACCTAGATAGTAATCTCCATTTTATAACCTCAGAGTTTCTAAAAACCTTTTCTAGTTTAAACAAGATTTAATCTGATTTTGAAGTTCCAATTTCTCTGCATTGAAACAAATGATTATGATTAAGTTTTGAAACATTGTTTTGAAACATTGTTTTATGTGCCCAGTGACTTCAGTCTTAAAAAATAGATATTTCATATTGAGTTATCATTTAGGCATTTCATCTTAGAGCTGAAATATATTTCTTTTGGTCTTAAAGCATCTTTTGGGCAGACATCTGAGGAGAGATCATAGAATCGTAGAGTAATGTAATATAGACTAGAAGGGCTCTCCAAAGGACGTCTAGTCTGAACACCTGCTCCAGGTCTAATTAAATCATCTTACTCAGGAACTTGTGTGAGAAAAAGTTACCAGCAGTGGCTGAGGGATACATTTACTTCTGTCTCATTTTGTAGTGGAAACTGCATTGTTCACAGGAAGAGAAAGGCAAATGCTTGGGGGAAAAAACATTTTCGGAATACAGTGATTAATATTTTCATAGATTAAAAGATATATATCCTATTTGGTACCAGTCTGAGAAGTGGTCCAGTCTGCCCTCAAAATTTCATTATACATTAATTGTGGTTTACAGTTTTGTATTTTACAGTTATGTGTTTTACAGCATAGTAAATTCTCATGGGTTTGTATTTGCAGTTTCCCGAATGTGGTTTCTATGGAATGTATGACAAAATCTTGCTCTTCCGCCATGACCCTACCTCTGAAAACATTCTCCAGTTGGTGAAGTCAGCTGCAGATATCCAAGAAGGAGACCTAGTTGAAGTTGTCTTATCAGGTAAATAAAAAACAATGAGAAATTACTGTCATTCTTTTGCAAATGGAAATATTTAGAGTAGTTTTCTCCCGGTTAGATTTTGACCCAACATAGGTGAGAGAACATACAACCAAAATTTCCTTCTTCTTGATTCCTTTCTCAGATGTATGTAGGCATATTATGCCTTTTACTTTTTTTTTTCTGTTGCCCGGTAAATTTTGTAACAACCTCTTTCATCCATATTGCTAGTTAAGTAACAGGTTAATGTTAATAAGCTTTTTGCTTTATGTAGAGTGCCATGAAAATGTCCACTGGAAATAGAGTAATTGCTTCTTCAAAGCCCTGCATAATTATGCTTGCCAAGACCGCTCTGACTCTTTACATGATTTATTTTTTTAAATTACGAGAGGAGGAGGAGAGCACAATTATGTGACTCAAATGTAGAGGAAGTTTGAGGATGTCATTAGGTGTCAATAGGACTTGCCAAAAGCTTAGATGTAAGAAGATACGAGCTATGTGACTAGAAATGGTGCAAAGTTTACATGGGTGTGCTGTAGAGTGAATGCTGGTGCCGTAAAGATGTAAAGGTGTTATTTGACAAGTAAAACTTGGAGGATGGCTGAAGGACTGTATTTTTGCGGTTGGAACATGCAGTTAGAGCATCTGGAAAGACGCTTAAAAATACAGAGATGTGTATGCCATATGAAAGTAAAAATTGCAGCTGTAGAAGAGTGTAGAATTAGTGAAGAGAAAAGGCCAAGTCCTAATGGATGCTGAAAAGACTGGAAGTAAGAGTTAGGTCACATAATCTAAGCCAACTGAGCTTTTAAACATAGTTTTCTTGTATAGGACCCTATTCCATATTCTTTGATTAGAATAAGAAAAAGTGAAATAAGGAATAATGCATGTCATTCCTGTAAGTCATCATTCGTCTTTTCCGTATCAGGAAACAAGTTTTTCACTTTCAAAAAGATACCAGTAATCTGAACTTAATATTTCCCACAGAAGGTAATCACTCCACATCAGTAATTGAGATGCAGTGAAAAAAGTTAACAAGGACTTTAGTGGTTTATTTGATATATTGTTTATATGCTTTTGAAGTGTAGATCACATACCTTCTAGTTTGCCAAAATTAGGCAAGTAGCTGTTTAAATGTTTAGGAGCAAAGGACAGCAAATGAAACTTCTAATATGTCATGGCCTGACTGATGACACTATTACAAATGAAAACCTTCGGTTAGATGCCTCAAATTAATCACGTTTCCTCAATAAACACTTGAAAGCATTAGTGTCCTCCCCCAAATGAGCTTAAACTAAATGCAGCAATTCATTTTTGCAGACAATTTCTGTGTCATGTAAAGGGGGGAAGTGTTCCCAGTTCTGCAACACTAAAGAGAAAGAACTGTGTAAACAGTCTGTAGTGTTTAGGGAATTATTCAAACTAACACTGGCAGTTTTTTATTGAAAAATATTCAGACACAGTTTAAAATTATTATGGATTTTAGCAATAGTGCATATCAAAGAGGCTGTAGATGGGTTATCTCTCCTTTTTAATTAAAGGGCAAAGTCTATCTAAATAGAGGGTCATAAGAAGTCTTTTTTGGGGTGTTTAATAATATGCATTAAAAATTTATTTTGAGGGGATTAAAAAACCTTCTGAAAACAGAAGAGATTGGCCTTTAGCACTACAGTGTATGGTATTGAGTGCTTGAGTGGTGGAAGGACAAATGAAATACAATATGTGTTCAGATGCATATGTTGAACTGATTGAAGTGTTTTATTTCTAGCCTTCGTTATAGAGATCTAAACAGGATATACATTCTAAAGTTGTGTAAATTCGAGGTATATTATGGTTATTGTTTTTGAATGCCATGTCCAAAAGAGGCAGTAAAACACATTGTTGCTGCTATGGCTTTGCTGCTGAAAACTCCTTGTGCTTTGGGTCAGCATTCCCTGAGGCACTGATATCTGATGTCAAAAGCTGTACTGATTGACTGCATTCATTTTTTATTGCTCAGGTCAATAATGGTCAGAGTAGAGAAAGCTGAACAATCAGTCCTTGTATTCAGGGTTACACAATCAGCTCATATCCTAGTAGTATGCATTTTCTATTTTTCATTGTATTTTACTTAAAACTTCACTAAAAAGGCTGGACCCCCTGTGATGATTTTTTTTTCTTACTGCACTTATATTCTTGGCAGCTTAAGGATTATTAAATATGATCGTTTTCTGGTTTAGAACGTATATTACAAGTTCTTGAAAGAGCTGAAAATTACTTGCAGAAACTTACAGGTGAGAGGTGTTGCTCACTGTAGCTGAAGCTTCTTAGTCCATTTTAGTGAAGAAAATTGTACCTGCGGATGTCATGCAATATAACTAAACAGCTTGTGTTAGAGCTAAAGATTTCTGGTGAAACACAAGAAATTTACTCAGCTCATGTAGCACCTGCTGTGCTTTTGTATTCCTAATGAACATTATTACTTGCGTTTTGCTTTGGTGCAGTACACAGTGAGTAGTATTTTAATGGACTGCAAGAATCATGTAATGTTGTGTGTCTGTTTGCTGACTTGTCCAGAGGAGATTGTCCACAGGCTCTTGCAGTCAGACAGATGAACTGTGCTGATGTAGATTCTGGCATTTTGGAACTGAAAGCTCGAGCATTATTATAAGAGTGGAAGCAAAAGCGTATGTTGAGTTACAGATTTGGTCAGTTGCACTTTAAAAGAGGAAAAGGGAACTTTTTTTATGAATGTAGTAGCCCTAATAAATATGGGGTTAGTTTTACTTATATTATTTTATTTCTTTTATTTTATGTATTTTTTAAAATACCTGTTTGAACACTTTATTTATGGGATTCTGATAGTGTTTGTATAGGAATATGGAAACACTTGAGAAATATATTAAAACCAAAAATTTGTACGTCGAACACATTTGGTTTATTAGGCTGCACTCCTGGGCATTCACTGAACAGTATCACTAATACCCTTCTGGCAGTAACGTATAACTCACCATGTTTCTGTTTTCTTAGCTGTGCATTTTCTATTTCATTTTTTCCTCAAAATATTGGAAAGTTCATCTTGTCTTCAGATGCACAAAAGAGGAAAATTCTTTACTACGTCTGTGGAAATCTCCACTAATGTTCATTGAATCCATCATCTACTTAGTTCTATTGAATTTCAGACTGAAAAGGATCTGAATCTTTTAAGGAAGGATTTTGTCAAAGTATATTTGTAGGAAGGGCTCCATTTTTCAGAATATCATCAAAAATTAGTAGGCAGCCCAAAATCAGAAAGCAAGGTACAGAAGTTGCAGTCAAAGTTACAGTCAAAGATGCTGTAAATGGGTAGTCAGTCATTCATAAACACTGAATGGAAGAGAAACCAGAAGTTACATCTTTTTTGATCTCTCTGTCTCTGAAATGTGGTCTTACTGTTTGCTCAAGAAAAGGGAGCGTGTTTATGCAAAATGAGTTTAAGTTGAAAAATGTTCTTCGATCTTGATGTGATCAAGTAGTATTTGCTGAAATCTTCAACTGGACCTCTGAAATGTTAACTTTCATGTTCCACTCATGAAATAAAGGATGCAAACATGAATTACCAAAATAGCATAATGTCAAATTCACAATAAGTTTGAACAGGATGGGTTATTTTCCCTGTGATAAACTCTCTCCTTTATGTTAACTCCTAGGTTTTTGGAGAGCTTCAGTGTTGTTTTGACTAGTTTGTAAAAATAATTTATGTCAACTGCAATTTGTTGATGCCAATGAATTGATATTATTAATGGGTGCTGTCCTTCGTGCCCTTTCTTTGCAGAGAAGTTAAATAGTTAACAAGCTTTTACTTTAAGATGTTACACGAGATCTGGAATGAGTTAGCCCCTTTCTGAAAGGAATGATGTGTTGAAGATATTATTTTAAGCTGTCTGTAGATGCAATTGCCATCCTTCATCTGTGTATCTGTGACTTTTTTCAGTATAACTGTATTTGCCATTTTTCCCTTAAATGGAGGCACAGACCCTATAGAACAAGCTGACAGATGAGAATTGCTGTGGTTCTGTACCTCTGTATTCTCTTTTTGAGTTCTGTTTTTTGAGGACTTCAAGGAGACAATTACTTTAGATGTCTTTAGACTTGTTTTTGCCAGCATTTTGTCCTCTACTATACCTTTTTCATGAAGTTTATTAAAAACTGCAGTGTAAATTTGCCAAGTCTATTCATGATATAGAGAAAAAAAATTGTATACTTACAGTTTTAATATGAGTTTGTTTATAAAAATTCTATCTTGTTTTTACTGGGCAAAGTTACATTGAGATGTAAGAGGTTTTCGTCCACTGCTGGAAAGCAGACAATGAAACGTTAGCATCTTGTGTGAATTAGTGGAATGTACTTCATCTGCTTGCTGTGAGCAGTTGTGCTCAACTTGGCAGGATTCCTGAAGCAAGAAGGTCAAATAGCAGCTATTTTACGTTCCCTTGCTGAGCTGATGAGGGCAGGAATTGATCCACAGCTTTTGTTAAAAAGCTGTTTCTGTTATAATATCGCATAGATGGTAGATCACCTGGTTGTTAGATGTGGACCTTTTATTTTGATTCAGTACAGTTTATACTGCCTATGATGAAATATACTGAGCTGAATAAAAGCTGTAGATAGCTATACAATTACAGTAAATGCCATGTATCAACACATAACTGGATTGCAGTGTTAGTTCAACTTGAGATGAAGCACTATGATGTTATATCTCTGAACATAATTTTATACTACTTATATAGTTGGTCACAGTTTGTGATTTTGCTTTGCTGTGATTGAAGAGAATCCTCTTGGTGCCTTCATGGCTATGTTAACACGCTGTTTGTTGGTGTCTTGAGAAATACAAATATCTTTATTCTAAGATGGTATCTTTAAGAATTATTCTTCCTCTCTGTACTTTCAATTTTCTCTAGCTGTCATTTTTCTTATTTCTATAGAGATA
Source organism: Melanocharis versteri (assembly GCA_013397845.1). NCBI lineage: Eukaryota > Metazoa > Chordata > Aves > Passeriformes > Melanocharitidae > Melanocharis > Melanocharis versteri. The sequence continues at coordinate 1,254,118 of VZTG01004479.1, forward strand.
AAGCTCATTCGTGATTAGGTTAAAGTGGATTGATTTTGTATCCCTCAATGTTCATTAGTCTTACATTGTTCTTGGGTCATGAATTTCAGATAGATGACTGTGTTTGAAGTTTACAGGACTAAAAGATTTTTTCTTTTTTTGTTTATGTTTGCCTCATCGTCTTTTTTCCCATATATAACTGTGTTAATTTTTACTTTCTGGACAGTGCCTATATATGAGAGGTCACTGTTCCACTGCAGCCTAATAGATCAAATATCCAACCTTATACATCTCTAATTGTCTGATTTTTTGAGAGAATGCATTTTGGGTTTGTGTGCTCTTTAGTGAAATTGTCGGTTCATTTGAGATATTTCACTTGGTTTTCCAGATTTAATGCAAGCACTTTCAGTCCAAATGTTCATAAAGAAACTAAGAGAGAACAGGGTAAATGCTCAAATGAATAAATAACTGTTTATGACTTAGGAAAGAAAGGGTAGAACTGCATGCTTGTTTTCACGGTGAAAGCAGGTTACCAGCAAGGTACTTAAGTCTGTGCTGTTAAATACATTTATGAATGATCTGGAAAGCAGTACTAGTAAAGTGTCAGGTGGAGTAACAAAACAGAAAGTGGCTTGTAATGTCACTGCCCTTGTGCCATCTACCTTTGTCACCTTCTCTGCTTCAGAGAATGCTGATGTTGCTTTGGGAGCTCCTCTTTCAAAGACAGGATTCCAGGCTTAGTAGATTTTTGTCTGATCCGGTATTTCTTATGCTTTTGTATTCCTATCACATGATTTCACTGAAAAGACACATATTTCATGTCACACCACTTTAACAGGTCTCACCTCAATAAGTTGTACAGCCAGCTTTCCAGGAAAAGTGGAATTGAAGCTGATCAGCTACATTAATTGCAGTTAATGCATTAAAAAATGCCTATCAGCTTCCAAAGTGGACCAAATTAAATCTTGATTTTATTTGTATATTATATTTATTTTAAAGCCTTTGGAGTTAAAAAAACCTATATATATTCTCCTTAAAATATTCTTATTTCAGGATTATTAAAAACTGCAGTGTAAATTTGCCAAGTCTATTCATGATTATTCAAGGATTATACTTCAGCAGCTCCCATGTCAGCTGATCCTTTCTCAAAAGGCTTGAGGTAATGAATGAAACTTAGAGTCTGCAGTATGTTGTCCGATATTTTAATGGATATTTGTGTGCTCATTTAGACTTACGATGCAATGCTATCTTCTGATTAGCATTTGGAATCAATATGGAAGGCTTATAATTAAAAAGGCATTGATAGAAAAAAGTGCATGATAATAAAAATGTATATTTTCATCAAAGGATATATCAACTCTGTTTACTGTTTTACAAATTTATTTACTATTTAGTCTTTCTTTACATCTGTCGGCTGTGAAACTTGAGCATAGCTATAAATTATTTCACAGGGTCTGTCTTTAATAGCACTTAAGCTTTTCTTAAAGATATAGTGGCAGAGTCCAAATTTTTACTGTGCACCTCATCCCTAACAATCTTCACGCATACACTCTCAATATATGTGTATTTATTTATTTAAAATTTATATGTGCAGCTGAAGTTCTAATATTTACTTTCTGCACCCTAATGCAGAAATATTTGCTTTCTGCACCCAGGAGTGTGTGCACCTCACTTTGGAGACCATTGCTATAGCTTCACTTGAAGTTGTATGTTAGGAAAAAAAAATTCATGTCTTAATAAAAATATTTTTGAATATTTGTGTAAGAAAACTTCAATTAATTTTTTTTCTCCTTTTCACCGTTCTTCATATTCTGTCAGTTGTTTTTGCTAGTAACACAGATTTTAATTATAAAACTGCCACCATTCAAAGAATTCTCTCCTCACCAGACGCCATCCCCTTTCATCAAATAATTACCTCCCCAGTTTATTCTCCCTAGCTACAAATTTAGTGGGGAGCAAACCTTGCTTCAGCTAAGCAGAAAACTCTTTGATTTGTCATACAGGGTTTTGTTTGATAGATTTGTTTAACAGTTTCTTTGAGCAGTACGTGCTTGATGAAGTATTTATATCAGTGTGTTTGTTACATGATAGTAGTGGTCTTGAATAGGGAGTAGCTATAAATGATTCACCACATTGAAAAATAAAGGGTAACCCACTTGGAATAACTTGCCCATGAGACAACTTATATTATATACACAGTCAACAGTGTATTCCACACTGCTCAGATATATGTCAGGAAAAAAATCTACTGTTTGGAGAATCTCTGCTTTTTTAGTCTTTCTGAAGTTGTGGTCTCAATACTTTGATGCTTCAGTTAGCTTCAAATTATTATGGCTTGTGAAAAAAATATATCTTTCAATATCACTATTGAACTCATTGAATTTATTTCCATTGGCTGACTGCTGTCTTTGATTTTGAAAGAGCAAATAGAAATACACAGTCTCATAGTAATTTCCAATAAATTATGTTTGCAGCCCTTTGTGGTGAGATACACATCTTTTAAGAAGTGCTTGAGGTTTGCAGCTAAAAGAGGTCTGAGCACAAACAAGCAAACCTCCTTCCCTTGGGGAATATAACAATTTGAAATGGCAACTAAGGAGAAAGATACTCAGGAACACAGGTTGCAGTCTGCTGGTTTTTATATCTCGGTGGTAGTGTGACTCAAGGCTGGAGATATTGTCGTTCCATCTGAAATCTGGCTCACTCTGGCTTTTAAAGAGGCCCCAAGAATGTTTCTGTTAGCATAGTTAAGATGTGACTTGTTGCCAAAAAGAAGTTTGGAGAGCTTTCCTGCTTCTTAGGACATGAAGTCTCCTGTCACTGCAGTTTGGTAGTGCAGAAGGTTATTCTGCAGCAGTTATGTTTGTTTCCTGGTTTGGTTTTTTGGGGTTTTTTTGGGTTTTTTTTGCTTCCTTTTTTAGTTCTTGAGTCCAGTAAACTCTTACTCATTTCCTCTCCAAACAAAACAATTCCAGTCTTTTAATCTCTCCTTATGTGTAAGTCTCTTCTATGCCTCTAGCGGTTTTCTTCATCTGTCACAGCTGTTCACAGCAACTGAACACAGAATGTCATATGGGGAATATTAGTATCACCATTTCCTAGTGTTGATTTCTAGTTATTTATGTGCATGGGTGAAATACTGGGTAAACATGTTGTGAGTAGAACACTTCTGTTGTCTTTAGTGAGCAACTAAACATTTTGCTTATATAATTTTGACCTTCCGTTCTACCTGGCCAGGCACTGGAGATGTTTCTATGATGAGTCATTATTGAATTTTTGTAAACAATTCCAAAAAATCAACCACAATTCAGAGCAGTAATTAATTTATTTCTTCCAGGTTATGTCGCCTTGTGCATTTCTTTAGCATTTTTAATTTCTCTTCTCCCTTTTCTGGTGTTATCCTAGAAAGATTCAAGTGGGGCTGAGAAAACTGAATGGTTACATACAGTCATGCTTCTGTTCCATATCTCTGCTGGTCTCATCAAAGATCTGAGACCTTAAGAAAGCATTATTAATCAGAGAGACACTAAAGCATATTCCAGAAGTGGTCATATATTTCTAGGATTTATGGTTTCATCACCTTCCAGAGGCTTCAGGTGAGGCTGTCTGGCCTGTAGTTCCCTTGGGTCCTGTTTCTCACCCTTCTTGAAGGTGGAAATGATATTTGCTTTCCTCCAGAATTCAGGCATTTCTCCCAGTCACTATGATCATTCAAAGAGTGTTGAGAGTGACCTCGCAAGGACAGCAGCCAGTTCCCTCAGTACTGCTGGGTGCATCCCATCAGGACCTGTGGACGTCCGATAAAAATATGCAAAAATCCCCAAAACAACCCATCTGTATTTGTTCTGGTAATATTGTAATGGTATATGTTTATGAATTCTTAGGATAATTCTGAAAGATATCTAAACTTTTGCAGATTGTTAACAGTATAGTTTGTTAAAAATAATTTAATATATGCACAGGTGATTCCTTCATTCCTTACTAAATTCAACATAAGATTGTACTTTTAATTCCATTATACTTTTAGCCAGTAGCATTTATTCACCATATAACAAAAAAAAATCTTAATCTTTTATGAAAGAAATTTGTGGGAATTAAATAAGTTTTACAAATGCTATTAATTCCTTTTGAGCACCTCTTCTTTTTGAGTTTTCCTTCAGAATCCTTGGAAAAGAACTCTGAAGAACATTAAAAAAAGTCAGAGGAAATAAAGATGTAAAGGACTCGTAGCATTTATTTTAAATACTGGTTTAGATCAGTCAGCGCATGGAAAAGGAGCAAGAGACGTTATTTTTCATTTGGGGCTGCTCCTTAGTGCCAGTAGTCAGAATCAATTTTGAACACTGCATCAATAGCTCCAGTAAACCTGCAGAGTATTTAAATTTTTTTCGTATGCTAAATTGATACCTCTGCAGTGTTTTATAATTAACAGGGCCTGAAGCTGTAAAGTAAGGTATTGCTGCTTTTTCCATTTGGGTGAAAAATTGGTAAATTCATAATGAAAGAATTGTGCGATGGGATTTCAAATGAATTTAAACCTAGTGAGCTGTATAGTTTGTAGATTTGAAACTGTGGAATCATTCACAAATAAATAGAAGTACATCAAAACTGAACTTTAAAAATTCAGAGCGTACAGATGAATCAAGCACATTGACTCATAAATGTTAATCTTTTATTATCACTCTCCTTAAAATTCTGAGCTAGCACTGGACAAATGCTTGCAAATGGTTTATTGTCTCCTTCAGTTTATTACTTAAATCTCATGTCACTGATGAGACAGTGTAAACAACAGCCCATAGTGAATCTGGATACTGGGACTTAAGAAGGAAGGAGATGAGAACCTTACTTGGATGCCTCCCACGCTGGCTCATTTGCTCTCTTCCCAGCCTTACATTTGCCAGCTTCCCACTGCCCTTCTCAGCAAGGAGGTAGCTGCTGGCCAAGGAAGGCTGGGTGCAAAGTCTTGTTTGTTCATGCTGTGCCACCACTTGCAGCTACTAACCTTGGGCATCATTGATCAGAATGCATGGAGGTTCTCTGGCCTCCATCTCTCTCTGGTCTCTGGGATCTTCCCCTATTTCCAGCATCTTACCTCTATGCAGGATTTTCACCCTCGCCTTCCAGGCCCCCTTCTTTCTGACATTACTGTTTCTTCTTGGGGACCTTTCTTTTTCCTCTCCTTGGCTTTCTGGACACCCAAGCTCATGTCTCCAAACTAAATAGTCCAGGTGCAGAAGCACAACGTGTTATCAGCCTTGTAGCGGGTGATGCAGTTCCCTGTATCTCTGTCACTGGAGGACTGAGGACATGCAGCTTTTGATTAGTCTGGGTATTATGAAAAAATTGCAACTAGCCTGTACCAGTTGCATTTAGCAAGTAGCAGGCTTCTGCTCAAGAGTTCCAAAATCAGTTCTGAAGATGTATCTCTCCATCTCCACCTCCTACAGCTAATTACCTAAATGTCAACTTAGCATTCCTAATTAGAACTGGTTTTACCTAAAGCATCGGGATAAAGCAATAGTAGGTAAAGAAAACAAAAAGAAATTTATTGTGTTAGAAGGATTTTCCCTTCCTTCCCTTCTTTTCTTTTTACGTAAAATAAATTTAGAGTGCTAAAATACATTTATATCCAGAGAGCTTAAAGGATTTGAATTTTCCATATCCAAGTTTCCCTAATTCAGAGCAGAACAAATGAAGAAACAGAATGATTATGAATGTGTACATGTATAGATTTTAGGAAGTGATTATTTCTAGTCAGTATTAAGGTTCTGGTAATTTTAGTTTAGTTTTTAATTCAGATTTGAGGATGGAGATCCGAGATGGAGTCTTTGGGCTGTATGAACTGCCAGAGCTCTGCTAACTCAAATGAAACTCCGGAAACTCAAACTGTATTTGATTGCCAGGATTGGAACATTGAAAAGAATAAAATGGTTTCCTTTCTCTTAGTCCAGCTGAGCTGTATACACTGCCATTAGTTCTTATGGTTTAACCAGTGCTTGAAGTTTAGTAGTGTATAGTTGTGAGTTATATTAATTTTTTAAGTGATGAATGCCAGCACTTCTTGTAAGTAAGGACTCAAGTTCCAAATGCCTGTGGGAACTCAGCAGGATACATTACTCTTAAGTGCATTCCAAATGGGAAAAGGTAGCAGGAGAATGCCTGCTTTTTGTAGCTGCAAGTTATTGCTAGTCCTGTGATTGATGGTTTCTTCTGCCATGAGAGGCGTGGATGCAAGATGACAGTGCCCATTATGTGAAGCTCTTTGCTTATAATAGCAGGATCTCACCTCTGCTTGTAGTTCAAAGCTCTTTTGGACTTGGAACACAAAATGATGAAGTAAATCATTTGCCTCTTTCTGAAAGCAAAACCTTGCCTCTCTGATTTGCAGTGTCTTCTTGTTTTACTTTCCAGCTGTGCTGAATGATAGATCTGCTACTGAGCCCAGAACGTGGAGTACTGGCCATCAACAGCCAAGTCATTAATAGACCTGATGAAATAGTCTTGTCAAAACTGTTGCAGTTTCAAAGTCTGTGTTTTGGTGATACTACGAAAGCTGAAATAGATGATGACAAAGTAGTCTTGTGTCATATTAAGAACATTATATTGCAAACTTTTCTGCAGAGTAATTAAGTTTTTTAGGATGTGCCTATAGCCATATTTGGAGGCCCCCCTTCTTTTACAGCGCAGTTTTACAGCAACAAAATTGCCTTACCCCATCAGTGCTCTGTCAAAGCAAAAGGATAGCCTGATTACAGAAGGTTTTTGTTACCAAGAAAGGCCTCAATTTAATTTAGAAAAAATATACATATCTTTCTCTTCATCAGCAGGGCTTTGTTGTTTTGTTTTTTTTCAGTGAATAACAGGAATATTTTGAAAGTTAAAGCTTTGAATATCAATGGCTGTATGAAAGGCTTCCTAGACATTTAATTTTAGAAGGTTGACTGACTAGATGGTAGGAAGAAGTTTAAAAGGAGGACCTAATTTATAAATAATTTCCTAAGGCAAAACTACTCAGGGGAGATTTTGATTTCAGGTTTGCTTCTAGAGAGAAAATTGTATATACTTCTCACAATCCCCAGTTTTTTTAAGCTATTTTGAGATAATATATTTTTTATCCATTATCTAAATTATTAAACTAATTGAAGTTGACTGAGCTACTGATTTTTATTAGGCTATTTGTGGTTTTGGTGCTCTCTTCATACTATTTGTAAAACTACCCAGTAAATCAATGTAAAACTCCTCCTCAGTCTTCCAATTTAGTAAGCATCATTGACACAAAATAGAACTTAAGTACATGCATAGTGTCAGGTTATTCAATGAAATTGTCGTGAATGTAGATACATAAATCCTTTGCTAGATTGAGATTTCGACTGTTTTTATTGTACATATCCCTTGTTTTAATAGTGGTTTGATTATTACTTGTATGCTTCTAGAAACAACCTCAGGAAAGTCTATTTTTATAAACAACAAATTTGTATTTCTAAAATTCACATATATGTTATCAAAATTCATGGCTATCATGTCTTGAGGGTGTTACAGAAGGGTCTTCCTTGTCTTCTCCTAGGAGAGAAGTGCATGCTCACTGAGTATCTTGTTTTCATAAGCTTCTTGATTTTATATTTGCACGTGCAAATTTAAGCTAGAGACAGAATAGCAAAGAAGCGTACATTGTAGTTGTGTTGGAAGCTGGTAGGGCGTAGTGTTCCAGTTTTGATATGTGTCCTTGAAAAGGCTCCTACACACATACATACATATCTTTTCCATGATCATTTCATTTGGAAAGAATCAGAAATGTTAATCACAATATTCTTCATAAAGCTGTAGGTAAATATGCTGTGCAAAATCCATGAACAAAAGTCTGGAACAGAAGAGCTGAGGCTCAAAATTCTAGATGAAAAGTCTGAAGGAGACAAGTACAGAGATGGGAAGGCTTAGTGGTGTCTTTATAGCTGAGTTGCTGAGGAGATGTCGTAGTGTGTTGTGTGGCTGGAGTTTCCAAAATGCTGAAGACCATGTCTTCACATACATATCATGATTCCATAGACCAGGCAAGAGAAGAGGAAGTGAATTAACAAGGGTCAGTATGATTTGCATCTATAATTTGATCTCATCCAGTTGCTGGCCTATCGCAGCTCAGTTGGTACCCGTGTTGGGTAGGACCATAGAGGTGTCTGCTGCCTGACTGTTACAACTTTTCTTCCTGTGGCTGCATGCTGGTGATAATAGAGGCCCAGAAAAACAAATCCTTCTTGAACTTCACTGATCAGTGATCTACTGGGAAGGTGTTGTCTGAATTTCTATCTTCAATATGAAATTAAATAGGGAAGTTAATATGCATGTATTTTGTTCTCTTCGTACAAGTGAAGTATACAAATGTATATTTGTATTTTAATAACATCAAAATGTATTTGAAAGCTTTGAGTGCTTGACACTTCCAACATGTTCTTTGATTTGGTTGGAATTGCAGAAAAACATCTGGCAATGTACAGAAAAAGAGGGTTCACTCTACGTCCTAAAGTAAAATCACAAGAAATCTGTTCAACATCTAAAATGTGTTCTGAAGGGAAGGTGTCAAGAAGATGGAGCCAGGCTTTTTTCAGTGGTGCCAAGCAATGGGACAAGAGGCAGTGGGCAAAAAATGATGCACAGGAAGTTCCACTTGAATATAAGGAAGAACTTTACTGTGCAGGTGACTGAGCACTGAAACAGACTGCACAGAGAGGCTGTGGAGTCTCCCGCACCAGAGATGTTCAAGAACCATCTGGAGCAATCCTGTGCCATGTGCTCTAGGATGGCCCAGCTTGAGCAGGGAAATTGGACCAGATGACCCACTGTGGTGTCTTCCAAACTCTACCCATTCTGTGATGAGTTGTGTTTTCTTGTAGACCGAGGAGAGCATTGTCATTACAGGGTGAGCATTGTCTTAACAGTGAATTTGACTACTGTAGTATGGAAAAAAAATAGAAAAAGTATATATTTGAACAAGTGTTTGAAAGCCCTTGAGTGAAAAATATGCCTGGCCTAACATTTTTAGATAAATAAAAAATTATTTAATTTAGTTTCAGGATGTTTCTAATATGTTGGACTATTTTTTGAAGTCCTAGTGTTGTGAATTAAGTAAGCTTTTTTAATATGGCTTTTTATTAAATAATCCTGAGAGAAGAAAGGGAAATCCTGAAATAAACAAACTGTTTAATGATTTGGGTTGTCCTAGTAAAATTTTTTTTTAAAAAGTGAAGTTTGATATTGTTGGAATCATTGGATCCTACTTTTGTGATGGTGTTCTAAAGACTTTTGTTAATAGATCTCAAGACTGGTTGAGACTAGGAACTTATTTTTCTGTGGACAACTTCGGAAAAGAGTAGCAGAGAGAAGAAACTGAGATCAGGGCATGGCTCTTTATTGGTACCCTCCTCTAGTTAGTTAAAAATGTTTTCTTGATCAGTATGGAGATTTTTGGTTCTCTTTTCATTAGCAGACAAGGAACAAGCCAAGGTATTTAGATCTTTTAGGAATTCCTTTGAATTGAACCATTAAAAAATGGGGGTGGTGGGGGGAGGGTTGTTTTGGTTTTGGTTTGATTTTTTTCTTCCTTCCTGTCAGTTGCAAATCGGGAATGTATTTCTGTTGAAAGACAAAGTGTTTCTGTTAAGTGGCTACATACCTATTGCATTCATCCTGATATCTGTGAAGAGTAGGCACACAAATAACTTGTTTAAATGGCAGTCTGAATGAGATCAAATGTTTGCATATATGATTAGTGTTTAACAACATTTGACAGATATTTCTTTGTCTGATATGTGTTTAAGATATTTAATTAGAAAAAGAAAATATGTCGTTTAAGTTTGTTTTTAAAAGTGTTGTGGTACTGGTTGTCTCTGTATTATAAATAGTTATTAAAACATTTTAGTTGGTTATTTTTATAGTTTGCATCTTTAACTAGTCCCTCTAACTTTTGCAGCTGTTACACTAGTTGCAGGCGCATGTCACTTTGTAAGGATTTGGTACTTCAAGAAATGCACAACCGTCTTCCAGGCTGCTCTGCAAGGTTTTTTTCTTTATTGAAATTTGGGTATATCATTACATGTTTTGTTTTTAAGCTCTAATGTATATTTTTAACTTGAGGAATCAGTTCACCAATACCAGCATTGGCTGCTGAATTAATTATACCAAGTGATCAGCAGAAATAGACTATTTTAGATACACTTTCATTTACTTGTCAAAAAAACCTTGCAGTGTTTCTTTAGTGGATGTGTTCAGTTTATGTACGTATACCTTTGAGGTGTAGTGAGTCAAGCCTGTAAAAGAGTATTTTGAAACATTTCTGACATATGATTGAACTCTGACAATTTTGGTAAATGTTGATATGCTACTATACTCCTGTGTTTGATTGGGAAAATATTGTCAGAGACATCATTGCTGCAGGTTTGTAAATGCAGCTTTATGCTTTTTCCAGTGGTCATTGTAGTATGAAGGTATATCATCACACTTTTAACCTTCAAAATATTGTTCAGTGAACAATTCCAAATTCAAGGTTCAGCATCATAGTGGCCAGAAGGAGTTTTGCTTTGTTCTGTGATGAAGTACCATGTAAGTGAAGAACAGTAGTTATGTTACTAATTCTATTAAGTTTTTGTATGATCTTACTGTTACAGCTTCTGCTACATTTGAAGACTTTCAAATCCGGCCCCATGCTCTGTTTGTTCATTCGTATCGGGCTCCAGCCTTTTGTGACCACTGTGGAGAGATGCTGTGGGGGCTGGTGCGTCAGGGACTCAAATGTGAAGGTAAGCTGCGGTGAGACGCAATTTTTCAGTCTAAAGAGGAGACTTTTCCGTTCCGTTTCTGTGTGTTGTGTCTAATGCTGCTTCTAAATTGGTTAGAGATAGTAAGAACTATCAAAGTAATTCACTGATTAAAGAACTTATCTTTTTTGACTGCTCTGAGGCCTCTTAGATATGGCTCTGTAACACTGAGTGTAAAAAAATTTGGTCAATATGTATTTTTAAGAAAAGGCTGTGTGTCTTACTCTTCCCTTGTGATTCTTAATGAGCCTGTGTCTCATTTTGTATTGCAGTAGTTCAGATTATTTAACTGAAGTTACTGTCAATATGTATGAGGTTGTAATAGCTAAGTTTTCTCATTTTGTCACACCTATTTGACTTCTGGTAAACTGAATCCAACAGAATATGCCATTTGCAGTGAGACTTCCCTGCCTCTCAAGTGCTGGTCGTAGAAATGTCCTGCACTTTGAGACTATAAATTTTGAAAAATCAGAGAAAAACCTCTGGTTGTAGATGTATCTATTTGGAGCTGATAATGTTATCTCTCAAAATTTGCTAGAATAGAAGAGCAGAGTAGAGGGAAAAGTTAAACCAAAATTAAGGCTAATGTTTTTAAATTTGTGTTGTTTTTGAAAAAATCCAAAATTATTTGTTTTTTTTGACTTATAAACCATAATCGGATGGTTTTAAATTTCTCTTTTCAGGATGCGGTCTAAACTACCATAAGAGATGTGCATTTAAAATCCCTAACAACTGCAGTGGTGTACGGAAAAGGCGCCTGTCCAATGTGTCCCTAACAGGACTCAGCACCATTCGAACAGTTTCTGCAGAACCCTCACCCAGCGTGACGGAAGAAGCCCTTCTGGTATGGGATTCCCTAGCTGTAGAGGCCATGGGAGGAGCTAAGAAACCATGACATTTCGTGCTATAGAATCTGGTTTTGCCTGTTACAGACTACAGAGGAGGGTGGTATGTAAATTATAAAGTAAGAGAAGGCATCTTGACGTAAATGGGAGGTCACCAGCTTAAGGTATGTGGGCTTAAGGTATGTGTCACTTCTGATACTCCCAGGAGTCTCCTCCTTTGTCAAGAATTAGGTTATTTTTAAGATCTGAAATTGCCACCAATGCTAATATAAGTAGCTGGATCTTGGAGAATCTCTTCTGGAACTAGATGTTGAATTTCTTCTGTATTGGACCATTATTTCCCTTGGCTTATTAAATAGGAAAGACTGGCCTCATTAGAACACTGTGACCCAGACACCACAGCATTAAACTGAGTATCTGTCACAGTCAAGGCTGTAGTTAATTAGTTGGAGCCTGTGTATTTAGCATATTTCTGGTTGTTCAGAAGAAAGTAGGAGAAATCTCCATTAGATCCTTAAATGGTTTTTTGTGGTGCATGTATGGATATGTCTGTATATATATGTGTAGATGTATATACAGATATACAGTATACACAAAAGCACGTAAATATATGGTATACTTGTATATTCATTAATATATTAGTTTTCCAAAATGAAAGCAACTCTTCTGAGAACAAAATGTTAATTGGAGTAAATGACAATGATAACTATTTTTATTTTTAGCATGTTTGTTCTTTTTAGCACTCATGGTCATAGTATGCTTGAATAGTTAAGATTTTACACAGGGTGTAAATGAATCCACTCCTAAGTGAAGGTTTTGAAAACCTTAAGGTTTAAAAGAGAGGAAAGAATTTATAAGTACACACAACAATTATCATGTTTTCCTCTCAATTAGAATATTAAACTTATTAAACTTGACATACTGTTGTGACACTATTGCAAATTATGTAGACCTGGTGTTAGATGCAGTACCATCTACGAACCATAATTATGTACTTATGCTACTGATTATCATTAGTCTAAAGCTACTTGGAAATTAAGGTTAACATTATGAATCAGTACTTTTAATTGAAAAGCTGCATAAATGAGTAAGGTGCTTAAGTTCTGCAGACTACAGCAACAAATGTTTATGGATTAATCATAATTCTCAGCGGGTTGTTTCAGAAATTACTTAGGCCGAGACAGAAAATTTTGAGGAAGGTTGGCCCTAATTCTGATCTCTTTTTTTTTTAAATATTGGTTAAAAAAATTCTGTGGGTGAGCATCCTGGTATATCCTTTATAACTATTCACTGTACTGTACAGGTAAAATGTAGCAAAAATTTTTCAATTTGAAAACCTTTTAAATTTTATGACTGTGTTGTTTGCTGACACATTCTTATATGAAATACCTGTTTTGCAAATCTATGTATTTCAACATAGTTGAGAGCATTAAAATTGCCGGTGAAGAAATTCAGTGTCATCTATACTGCAGGCTATACTTCTCTGAGAACTTGTAAACATTGGTGTTCCTGTGTTAATGATTCAGAACATCACACGTGCGCGCACACACGTGCATGCACAAAGAAAATATATTTATGATAAGTAAAGGGATGGGCATTAGCCTAGAGAAATCAGATAGTTTTCTTGTCTCACTTTAATTTCATGAAATCATGGTATTGTTTACCAGATTTTTGGAAATGCTCTTGCATATGGCTTCTATATGTCTATAGTTCTGTTTAGTTTTTTTCCTTTGAACGTATTTCCATTTCCGCCCCCCACCCTGCTTTTTTTAAGTGGCATAAGCTTTGTCAGTTCACATGTACCAGATCTGTCCTTTGGACTCAATTCTTCCTCAGTGCTCATGAGATAAGTTTTATGACAGTTTATATGGTGATGCCAATCAAACCGTGCACTTTGGAATGTCTTTAATTTTTCTACAGTCTGTGTGAATATACTGAAAAACATCAACCTTGTTCATAAAAGTGTGTCATTCATTACTAATATTGATGTATTACTTGAGTCACTGCTAACAAAATATAATCTCTGTTATGTCTATCAGTTATCTATCTGTTATATATCCTTTAAATAGGACTAAAATAAATGCATTTTTACCCCTAATTGCCATGTAGAGTCAGAGCAGTTGAGAGGGAATAATTCCTGGAGATCTTTGATAGATGTAATTATCAAACTGAATTGTTTCTTTTTTTTTGTTGTTGTTGATGTTGTGTGCACCTAATAGGAGACACAGCATGTAAGCCTGCCTTCTGGAAAAATGACACTTATAAAGTGAATAAGTTATGCCCTATCTTATGAAATTTTGTCATTTAAAAATCTTTGAGGCAGGATAATGTGGAATCATGCAAGATGTACCTATACTTTAATTATCCTTGAAAGGGAACCACCGTGCACAGAAACAGTTTCAGTTTGGGTGTAAATGTTTTCATTAGCCAATAAAACATTTCATTTGAGCTGAAAATTGAATAGGGACTATATTTGAGTGCAGCTTTAAAAATCTGCCTCCGAAGAGTAAGATCTTCTTTTGATTCTTAACTTCGTAGTGTAAAACTCATTAACAGAATTGCTAAAAACAGGGTAGAACTAGGAGGATACAATGCAACCTAGATTTTTACGTGTCTCGGCTCAAACGCAGTTCTTAAGCATTTATTCTATAAAAACAAATGAGAGTATAATATGATCCCACATTCATGCTTGCTTCTAAAATAACATTATGTTCTGTCTTTTTCTCCCCCTTATTTCTTTGTTCTGTTTTTTCTTCTTTCCAACTACCTGTCAGTCTCCTGTCAGCCCTGGCTATGAGGTATGTACTGAATTTACTCCCTACCATGCTATCAACAACGTCCTCTTTTATGATTATCGGTATGAATTTGAGGGCATGCAGGAATTAAATCAGATTAGTAAAGTCTAGATTCCAAAGTGAGGATCATAATTCTTATACTAAACAGTAAAATTAGTGAACATTGAAATATTTCAATACAAAAGTGACTTTTTCATTTCTTAGGCATGATAGAGGTCATTGGTTAGACTGAAGCCCTGTTTTATACTGGTAGTAACACATGGGAAAAAAATTTTAACTTCATTTCCAGGACTTGGGAATTTGCTGGAGTAATGTAGAAAATAAACATTTTCTTTTTAAGCTGAACAAACCTCACATTCAAGCGCTCACCAGCAATAAACTTCTGATACCATACTACCATTGGTGTAGCTTTTTCTTTCAGACTATGGTTGAATTAAAAAAAACCAAAACAGTCCAGGATTCTGTATTTCTGTGGAAATAGCCAGTTACAGCTCTATATAAAAAGAGTTTCAAGTCTAAATAAAAAAAACCAATTATTTTTTTAAGTGGGTGATTCATGTTGAAGGTTGTTCTCTGAATTTTACTATGGACTTTCCAAAGAAGTTTGGTTTGTGTTTAAGGTTTCAAAAGCTTTTGAAACTGAGAAATATTGGCATCTTTCCCTTGCAGCATGTATTTGGGATGCAGCCAGAGAAGAGCAGGCTTTGCAAATGTTAGAAACACTACATTTTAGAAATACTACATAGTTAGTCTGAGGAATATTTTGTTATGCTAAAATGAAGATTTTAGGCCAAACATCTATCTCTTTGAAAGAAATAACTTTATTTCCTATAATGATAGAATGGTTTAGGTTGGAAGGGACCTTAAAGATCGTATAGTTCCAACTCCCTGCCATGGTCAGGGTCATCTTCCACTAGACCAGTTGCTCAAAGCCCCACTGAACACTTCCAGGGGTGAGGTTTGTATTTCTTCCTGAAACACATACATTCTTACTGCGTGCCCCAGAATTCCAGCTCCACATGATATCCATAAAGCAATACAAACTGGTATATATAAGCCATGGTTTTTGTAATGTCGAAGATAATTGTATTCTAAGTATGGTGCTGTCTGAAAAATGATGAATCTGCCAATCTGGATCATGGTGGATTACCCTAAAGTAGCAGTAATTAAAGGTAGTAGTAAAAAAAAAAAAAAGCTATTTGGAGGAAAAACAAAATCTTATTACTCTTGTGAAAAGAAAATGTGTTAGCTATCTATGGCTTTGCTTCAAAATACATTTATATGACACAATAGAATTTTATTTCTATTTTTTAATATATGTTTCCATTATTTTGGGAAGTTTTATATGTTTTCTAAAGGCAATGGATATAGTAAGTCATTTTATAAAGACATTTGAAGTGATTTCTTGGAAAAAAAGTCTAGCTGAGCTTTGCTTTTAAACTGGGAATGATGTGTCTCGTGAGGCATAGGTAAGTGGAATGTTACGTATTATCTTTGCTTTTTGATGAAGAATCAGGAATTACAGTTATTTTTTGCTAAATAATTTAAAATCTAAAATGTAAATAGTTTTAGTTAAAAAGACTATTTATGTATCACTGACAGAATACAAAGCACCAGGTGTTGCTTGCCTCTGTAGATTTGTTATAAGCAGAGCTGGCTTGAGGCTTTTTGGCTATATATAGAAGAGTGATTCTGCAGAACTAGGACAGTAGACGCTCTGGGAGGGAATTGTCTTGAGTCGTAGGTGGCCATTTTCTCTTTCTTCCCTCACACCCAACACTTAATACAGATGCCTTTTTGTCTCAGCCCTCTGAAATAAGGAGTCCTTGTTTCCAGTGACTCAGAAATACCCACTCTAAGAAGCCTTTGTTTTCCACACTCCTTCAGAAGATGCATCTCCTTTTCCTACTTCCAGTCCCTTAGAGTCTTCCCCAGCTCACTGAGCTGGAAAAAAAGGGCCCTTGAGGGAGGGATTAAAGAAGAGCTGGGGTGTTGCAGCTGAGAGCATCTTTGTGCCTTAAACCACTTCTAATTACAAGTCCTTTTCTAATGGCTGAAGTAGAGTTCATTAGACCGAAGATCCTCAGAGGCAAAATTAATATTTTCTTTTTGAAGGCATTCGAGTTATCTGTGAATTAATACCATTCTGTTATGTTTTATTCTTGTTACCCTCAAGTTATCTTTCCATGCTCCAGTGATATACACTGCACATTCCTCTCTGTCTGATAAGGAACTTACTTTCAGTGTACTCATATGTTTAATAAAAACCCCTATGCTGTTTTGGGTAGTGCTCTTGGAGTTTGCTCCAAAATCTAGAGTTTATTTAAAAATAATAGGAGGTGAAATAGAGGCTTTGAGTAATTAAACCAATCCTAAGTAATGTTCACGTTGATCTACTGCCAGATCCACCAGGTGAATACAGGGTCATGCACTAAACAGAACTAAGAATTGAGAAGTCAGTGAATTTGACACTGAAAATTGAATATTTCAATAGGAACTTAGGTTAATTGCAAAACCTTTTATGTATTTTTTTTTTTAGTTTTCTTGCCTTTTTACAATAACTTAAAATAGTTGAATATACTAAAGGTCAAAATCAAAAGTATTTCAAATGTAGTTCTCTTTTTTCTTAAAGTATTGCATATCTATGATATTCAAAGTTCAGCTGAACCCCAAATTAAATCATTTTAGGATACAGAACGTAAATTTGGACTGGCTGTGCCATAAAATGAGAGTAGTCCCAGTACTACCTGCCATGCACTGAATGCTGTAGAAGTAATGTAGAAGTAATGCTGTAACTGATGCAAACTACGTTAGTGCACTTCTGACCTAGTTTACCCCAATATGATTGTTTCAGAGGTTCATTACAACTAGATAAGNGATACAGAAGGTAAATTTGGACTGGCTCACCTTACACAAGGCTGTGCCATAAAGTGAGAGTAGTCCCAGTACTACCTGCCATGCACTGAATGCTGTAGAAGTAATGTAGAAGTAATGCTGTAACTGATGCAAACTACGTTAGTGCACTTCTGACCTAGTTTACCCCAATATGATTGTTTCAGAGGTTCATTACAACTAGATAAGATACAGAAGGTGATCAATAATTTCAAACTACAAGGTGTATATTTAGAGAACCATTAAATATTGCATCAATTGTGCACCTAATATTTTCTAAATGTCTAGGAAGATAGGTGGAACAGAAAATGCTAAACAGCTTAAGATGTACAAATTCTGAAATTTCGTATGTGCTGTGTGTGCTGATGTTTTTAAATGCAATTGTTAGTGATCCCAGAGGTTTTATGGGTATTTCGCTCTTCAACTTGGAAGAGGAGAGAGGTTCAGGTTGGTTCTGCCATCAGGTAGTTGCCACTTGTTCTTAAATCACCTATTTGTTGTCAGCTTATGACCCTACATCTAAGTCACCATAGCTTGAACTGGGGATTTGTAGAAGATCTGTGGCTGTAACAGTAGGAATTGTTTTGGACTGTGTGGTACATCTAGAGAGCCAAGTTCTTGTAGCTTTTGAGTACTAGCAAAAGGGTTTGCACACACTGAAAATTGCCAAATGCTGCAGCACACTTTTTACTTCCCCGTAGTATCTCTGAGGCATCATTCATGATCATTGGGGGTATTGTGAATTGGTACAAGATCCCAAAATGTTATTTTGAGGAATAATGGCAATCAACGCAACCTTTTGTCTCCGCTTACATGGCCCAGGTGTGTTCAGTGGTGCTTTCCCTCCCTTCTAATAAATAATTTTGTTTTTCTGTATTGGTGACATAGTACTGCCCCCAAACTTACTTCAGGCCTCACCAAGTAGGTTAGTCTAGATCGCCTCTGTCCAGAGCCAAAACTTTCCAAACCAGTGTCTGTGGTTAAGCCTAAAGACCTGCTGGTTATCCCCGATTTGGTAAGGATGGTATGTAGACAGTGACAGATGAGGCATAATTTACAGACATTGGGGGAGGGGGGGAAGGCAAGATTCGTATATGATAGGATGAATCAGAATTCTGCAAAGACTATCTGGAGGGTTTTGTATTGAATTGTAATGTGGCTATGATACCTTTGTGTCATCATGTGTGCTTTTTTCACCCCCTTTTATTAGCTTTATTCAGCAGGCATAATGAAGCTGCCTAGTCCAGCTTCTGATGTGGGCATTCTAATACTGCAAGATACTTCCATGAAAATAAGTTATTAATTAATATACTTAAAATTATGAAGTACATGATACAAGATCAAAATGAACCTAGTATTTTTGAATGAACTTGTGTCTGTAAGATGCCAGAAAAAAAGCTTTGTGCTATGTGAGTCTTATTATGGCTGCTGGTACTAGCAAATCCAAAAAGAAAGGGCTTTTATTTTGGGAATTCCCTGGTTCTGAGGAGTCAGCATAGTCCCACAATGCCTGCTGAAACCCAGTAATCTTTCCTTGCTGCTTTCCAAAACAAGGCAGGTTACAGACAGAGCATTCAAACCACTGTCTGCCGCTATTGATGTCTGAGTAGAAGAACGGCGTACATAATAATTTCCATCTGTGGATAGTTTAATATTAACAGCTTGTACTGAAGTCAGTTCTTTGATGTGTTTACACATGTGAAAGTGAAATGTTTTTCAAACCATAGCTATCTAACTGTGGTGCTTGTAGGATTAAATCATACACTTGACTTAAAAAGAGGAGTGCAAGAAGCCTTGAAAGACAACACAGTTGATTGCAGTCTAAGTGTGGTATTGCAGTATATTTAACTGAAGATTTGTTTCTTTGAATTCACTTAATTACAGTCACATAGTTTAATTTGTAAAAGAAAGTCAACATTTGCATTGCATTAAAAACAGAGTTCCTGTGGTTACATACATATCTAGCACCTCACTTGACAGTAGCTTCCTGTGAAGAAATTGTGTACGAACATATTAAGGCTTATCCTCTGCCTTTAGTATAGGAAGGAAATGCATGTTTCAACAAGTCTGCTTCAACACTAAAAATGAAACTTCATGCAAACAGTTATTGCTGTTTTGTTTTTTAAAATGCACATCACTTTTCTCTGTTGTCCAAGTAAATAAAAAACCCTAGATCATAATAGTTTTTTCTTTTGTTAAGGGAAACGTTTCAAAATTGTAGAAATACTTTTGTTATTTCTGATTGAATATCTCAGTGTAAAGTACAGGAATAATGTCGCAACACTTCTTAGATATTGAGCCTGCAAAAGGTTAGCACTTCTTTGTGTAAGTTTTGAACAAAATATATATATATAGGAGAGTATAGGTTGTGTAGCCTGCTCTCTTCTGAGTGACGGTTACTGACTTGAGCATGTTTCCACAAGCAGGATTGCCAAAATGGAAGTAGTTGCTTTCTGACTCTTACAGAACATGAAGCTTTTTGGTAAAGTTTTGTCAGAATCCCTGGGACATTTTTAGTGGGACTGTCAAAACCTTTTAAAAGAAATAAGGCAAACAGCAGTCTCTTTCATGTTTTAGACTGGCCCATGCAGCTGGATTGCAGAGCTGGTCCTTGTCTTTTTTCCCAAAAAGCCACCTCTGTCCAAGCAGTCAGCTTCTATCGCTTCCTGTTAGTCCCTTCAGCATCTCCCTACGTTTTCTTTGATTTCTGTGCCTGGGAGGAATAGCTGTGAGTGCTACAAGACAGCCAAACTCATCCAGGTAATAAGAACAGCTGAATCCATTGGTGGGGAATTAGTATTTATTTCAGTTTCTTAATTGCATTTTGCAATATATGTGGACAAGGTAGAAAAGACAGGAAAGATCTGCTGAGCTATTTTTACCTTTGGTGGACTGTCTTCTTACTGCAATGACTGTACAATGATTTTATGCTTCTGGCTAATGTAGACAAATTGTTGTGTCTTGTAAAAGCTTTCAACAAAGCTCACCAGAACTCACATGAGAGGCTTCAGTGTATTCCGAAAATTCAAAGAAATTGAACAAGGAGAAGAAAGGCATCAGTTAAATAAAAGTAATAAGGAATGCCCCATTTTGAGATTGGTACATCTTCCTTCTTGGAATAAATTTTTTTTTTTTTTCAAAATAGGAGTCAGCAAACTGGATTCTATTAGATATTCTCACAGTTAAAACATAATTGAAGTATCTGGATGTGATCAGTGTCACCGGCGTAGTTGGACAGCTCAGTGTCTGCACATATTTCTTGGTGTTGGTTGTCACTTGGAAAATCATACTCTTGAGCTGTTAAAGTATAGATTACTGTGGTGGGATGATTGTTCTAAAGGACTGTTTAGTCCTTAGTATTTGGAGCTGTGCAGGCTGTTAGTTTCCATGGTGTAATCTGGTTAAGCAATCATTTCCTGGGAAGTTTCCAGACTTGCTGAGTCAGTAGTCTGGCTGCCTACCAGGAAAAACTCATTTATCTTTCTAATAAACCAGGCACGCCAGCTGAAGGAAAAGGTGCTTTGTGGAGGAGATTCTTGCTTTTCCAGTGAAAATAGGATAGTTCCTGGTTTCCTGTGCTCTCAGGGGCTTAAAATTGTGGCATCTGTCTGATGCTGGGGGTGCTGGAAGTTAGAGTTGAGAGATCTTGACAGGAATTTTGGATGATGTTGGGAGGAGAAGCTGATCTGACAAGAGGGAGAAGGTACTCCTCCTGATCAGTCAGTCATCAGAGGGTGTGGAAGATGATCCAGCTGCTGCTGCTATGAGTTATCTGTCACCAGCTTCCCTTCCCCTGCTATCTTTGAGCAGGACCCAGGGGGCACGTTGCCTCTGGCTGGAAGAGGGAGAGAGTGGAGTCAGGCATATCAGGCCTGGGCATGCAGGAGCGAGACCATATCCATGAATTCTGATGTCTTTTCTAGCATGGGAGAAGGTGAAACTCTGCTTTACCTCTTGACCTGATAAGGCACTGTAAGTTGAGAATTGCTGGTGCCTTACATGGCGTGCTATGCTGCTGGCACATAGCAGCCCAGCACTTGTAGAATGGCAAAGAAAAGCCGAAAGACTTTTCTCTATAAATTGGACTTGAAGACTGTCATCTTACAGTAGGTTTTCCAGTGTTTTATCTTTTGTTTGGTATCCATTACTGCTTGAGCTGTAGAGAACACTTATGAATTACTAACAAAAACTTAGTTAATTGTCTGTTCTGGAGCACAACTCAGCAGCCATGTGAGATGAGACTCGAAGTAAGTATTTCAGAAATTATAACTATGCATTGACCAATATAAATTTTGAGGAAAAAACTCTACCAAACAACATGACAAAAGCTCTATTAATGATAACTCTATTTGATCAAGATTGATGGTATGTTGAGTAACTTTCACAGTTATCTCAGAAACAATCAACTCAATGTAGAGCATCTAGAATTCACTTTTTGTTCAACCTGACGTTTTCTCAGAAACTTATACTAGCACATTAAAACGAAAAATTTGCATCAATCTGAGCAAAAAATATAGCAAATAATTTGTCCCACAGTTGTATTGTACCACACCTGAGATTTGATCAGACATCTAGGTCGTAACCAAAGCTGTGGGGAAGACTGTCTCTCTCTGTTAATCATAACTGCCCAAGATTAGTCTTAGTACATTTCAGCAATGCTACTGAAGTTTCTAAAACCCACAAGGCATTTGGTGAGGAAAACTGGGCCAAACCAGCTTTCTAAAATCCTTTAAGCATGAAGTCACCCTGGTATAAGTAATTTAGACTTTGCTTTTAGCGGTGTTCAGTTGCCAAAATAATTTTTGATTAGGCAGTAATTTGGAAAATGAAGGCAAAGAGTGATCATAGAAAATAGGTTTAATTTAGGTGATATTAGTCAGGATTCTAAGAGAGATGATGACGTTAGGAGATATTTGGATCACTTTTACTGTAGACAAGAGTAAGATTGTCAAGAAATAGCTCTAGTGATAAGAATGGTAAACTGAAATTTTAGTTTGTTACAGTGACATAATGAAAGCAAGCACTAGAACTCTTTCCCTTACATATTCTCATGCCTTTTCAGTTAAACTTCATTTTAAGAGACTAGCATCACTACATGCGAAAAGTCCACCAAATGTCCAGATTCAAGAAAGAGAGAGCAAAGTGTTGAGAATAATGCGTTGCAAGAAGTGATGAGAATTAAGGTGAACCCTTTAGGAATTATTTTATTCAAAGAGAAAATACTTATATTAAATTGTAGTATGCCACAAGTAAAACTCTTCTTGTGGGCACTGAAGAGCAAGCTCAGGGCTTGGTATCTGGTCGTAGGGTAGGGTTGAGGCTGCAACTTGTAAGGCACTGAACTAGGACTATGAAGTAGCATCAGTCTGGACCAATATTGTTCCTATTCTACACAAGCATAAAACTGAGAGGACTGCATCTCTATTTCTCACTGCTCCTTGTGAGCTTTGCCCTGCCCACAAACACTGAGGGCTGTAATTTGCAGGTGGCTTGAACTAGCTGAGCAATGCAGTTTGTGCAGAATATGTGGCTCGTTCTTCTGTCCTGATGGTCTTCTGCCTTCTCTTTTACAGGCCTGTTCATGTTGACTTCATAAGACTTAGTGCAATCTGTCTTAAAAGTAGTAGGCA
Organism: Melanocharis versteri; assembly: GCA_013397845.1. NCBI lineage: Eukaryota > Metazoa > Chordata > Aves > Passeriformes > Melanocharitidae > Melanocharis > Melanocharis versteri. The sequence continues at coordinate 1,277,064 of VZTG01004479.1, forward strand.
AATTTTATTGGTAGTTAACAAATATTAAATAAATTTAATCTTAAATTGAGACTAATTAATTGTTCGGGGCTTTTTGACATGCATAAGTGCTTTGCAGAGCGTGAAGATTTAAACCTCAGGAAGTAAACCCATAATATCAGAGTATGTACTCAGACTTTTTCCACTTTTATTTGTGATAAAGAAAAGACACATGCTTTCTTATACTTCTTTCGATCTAGTTTCTTTGTGGTGACCATATGTACCTGGCTCATACAATGTATTTTGCATATTTTTCCTTTATTTAAAAGGACTGCATTAGTACAGTGGATCTTTATGCTTCTTGGAAAAGACATCTAATTCTACAGTAAAACCAAAAGAATTTATCTTCACGGCAAGAAATCTATATGAACTTCGTAAGAAAGAATTTTTTTTCCCCCCATGGCAAATACACTGTGAAGCAAAGCCTGAAACTAACTCCTTAGGTTCTTCTGCCATTAAAATGACTTTTCAACTCCTCTTTACTCCAAAAGTCTCAGACAGAAGCATACAAAAATGTATTTTTCTATATTTTGGTGGCTGGGAAATAGTAATCAACCTTCTCAGATGGAGGAATTCCTATAAGCATTATGTGTTCGAATCTAAGCAATGTTTCAAGTTAATGTCTATCTGAAGCTTCAGCTACTACAGTTTTTGAACAGTGCTGGCTCACTCGGAATGATTTGTTTTCTAGCCTTCAGTTATCAGATTATTTGCAGATGATAGTGAGAAGGTGCTGAGTTTTAAATAATCAAGCTGCACTTTCTCAGTTTTTTTTCTCCTTTCAATGTTAATTGGAGTGTAGCTTGGTTGTTTCTCAAGGGCAGGTATTAGGAGAAAGCAGTTTTCTAGGTGAGCTGTTTTCTGGGTTAATTATCATATGTACGTCTGAATTAATTTAGTAGAGAAAATAAGGTAACTCTTTTCTTCCAGAAATTCTTTGGATCTCGTGCCTTAGACTGTGTGTCTCACTTCATATATATGTAAAATAGGTATTTAAAGGGGGGTGTGTGTGTATATGTACGCACACACCTTTAAATATCTATTGTGATCTATTGTGCATAATCTAAATGTGGTAAGGTTAGCGATAGCAAAAATTATAAATAAAGGGGATAGAAAATACTAATAGTTTTTCTATCATTAACCTTCATGCACATAGAATAACGTAATAATTTTCTTAATGTTTATACAAAAATTACAGCCTTTAAAAGTTACTTTTGATGTAAAACAGAAAATAAGAGGTAAAAATGGTTTTTATTGGAATGTAAAATGATTTTTTGAGAAATTTTAATGAGCGTTTTAATTTTGATTATTTTTTTTTTAAATAAAAACCTGTTTCAGTCACAATGTGAAGTATATGATAGTAGTGTTGGCAAAGGTGTTGTTCAGTATCATTCACATTTTTCAAAAGCAGTCTGAGAGGGGCATGGTGCATGTTCTGTTAGTGTTTAAAGGCACTTACATGACTTTTTATGACATATGACTGTTATTGAAGTGAGGGAATATATGAATATGATATTCTTTTAAAAATGAATACAAAACTAATTTTTATGTATTTTACAGCAAAAGACACCATCAGAATCATACACTGGGCGAGAGAAGAGGTCGAATTCACAGTCCTACATTGGACGACCTATTCAACTAGACAAGATTTTGCTGTCCAAGGTTAAAGTGCCTCACACGTTTGTCATCCACTCCTACACACGTCCAACAGTTTGCCAGTACTGCAAGAAGCTTCTCAAAGGGCTTTTCAGACAGGGTTTGCAGTGCAAAGGTAAGTAAATGTCCTTTAGGAACGTAAAAGCTAAGCATAATAAAATTAATAAATTAGTGTTTGAGTAGTTACTATTCATAGCCTCATTCATGATTTCCTCACTAAACTGTCTCCGTGTAGGCACATGTACAATTACACTGGATTAAGCTGCAGTCAAAATTACAGTAATTGGTGTTCTGTAGGAGCTGCCTGCGTGGCTGTTCATTCTTACTCTTTGCTGTATGTGCAGTAGCTCACATTTTTCATTCAGGTGTAAATGATCTTGTATTTGGCATAGGTGAACCTGTGCTTACAGCAGAGTAGTTAACATAATGGACTGTATTCTTATCTTCATTGTTTTCAATCTACAAAGTCCTGTGTGTGAACTGAAGCATACGCCTGAGCCTCAGCAGCTCGGTGTTGTGGGGAAGTTGTAATGGAAGTTACAATAAGATGGGGTTATATGAGAATTTAAACCCACATTTTTTCAGTGTGGCTAATGTGCTCTCAAGTCTCCTGGCATTGTGTACCTTAGTAGGTGCTGAAGTGAGTCAGGCCCCTTGGATCGTAGCCTAGATTGCTGGCTCACCTTAGCCAACCTTGGCCTGTAAATGCAAAGCATTGTGCATACTGTGGGGTTGGAATGTTGGCTAATGGATGCTCAAAATCACCTTCCATTACAATAAATAATAACTGTCATAAAATTAATCAGTATACTTTGTGTTACTTCTTTAAACCCTGCAAAAATTCAAAGTTGCATTCATTTAACTTAAGGTGTGATTCTGATACAATTTAACTAAAGCAAAATATCTGTCAAAGCATCACCTGTTTCAGTTCATTTTGAATCCTGGTGACCTAAGCAAGTATTAACCTAATTAAAAAAAAATTAAAAATTAGCTGTAGTTTGGCACTACTATACCTCTAGTTGGTTTTTGGATCAATCTTAAATAATTACAAGGATATAGACAACCTTAGTATATTTTGTCCTTCCTGACTCTTTGGTTTTCCTGGTGTGTTAGTAACTTACAGCTCTTCATTTAAGTAAAATGTGTTCATAAACCAAAAGAAAATGGTTCACATGACATCTAATGAAGTGCTACTTACACATATGAAAGAAGTAAAAAAAAAAAAATGAAAAATAGGGAAAGGACTGAAGGAGCCCACAGTTGCAAGCTGTCTAAAAGTTGCCTTGAGATGTGAAAAACCAAATATTTTCTCACTTAAAATTGTTGGCTAGGGTTCTCCTGTTTCAATTTTCAATCATCAGTATTTGATATGTAGACAATCTCTTAAACTGCAGCCGATACACTGCAGCCCATTGTGCTTCTTTCACTGGAAAAGCAGCTCTGGCTTTGCAGCCAAGCTCTTGCGTGTCCTCATCACTCTCCTAGATGAGTTGAGCACCTCTTTGGCTGCAGTGGTGCTGCTCCCCCCAGCTACCTTTGGAAATGCTTTGTTTCCCCTCAGAAATGAGCTTCTAGCATCTTCATCCTGTCCCTTCCACTGACGGGCAGCCTGCAGCCAGGCAAGTGCACACTCTCTGAACATAAAACTTGTATTAATGGAAGTGTAGGGCTTCACATCTGTAGGCTGGATAGCAGGAAGAAAATATAATTGTGCCACAGAAAAAGAAATAATTTGGCTGTATCCTTTTTTACTTAACAGACTGTAGATTCAACTGTCACAAACGCTGTGCTCCTAAAGTGCCAAATAACTGCCTGGGGGAAGTTGCCATTAATGGAGGTAAGTTGCATTAACAATTGTTCCTGTCATTGTTGAAACCATCAGTTAAATAAAGGAGAAATGTAGAACTGTGACGTGTACAAACGCACATTTTTCCATTGCTTGGGAGTGGCCTTTCCTCTGCAATATTTCTGTTGTATGTTGAAGATGAAGCGTGGGAGGAGCGCTGCGAGTGGCTCATGCACCATCAGGTCAGAGTGTGTTTCTTCCAAATAGGTAGCACTGGCAGACGGGCTGAGCTCTGCCACAGAGGTGATGTCAGCAGCAAAATGGCCCTGTGGTAAAGCCTGGTAAATGCAGAATGCCAGAGGAAAGCCAAAAACCACACGTGAGAACTTGGCACTCACTTGTCAGATAGAAGCATGAAATTGTCTTTTAATGTGAGGGGAGAAAAAAGCGGTCATGGATAATCTTCCTGAGAAGGGAAAACATACCTAGAAGAACTAGAAATGCCCTTCAGGAAAAAATTCCACCATTTACTGATGGCATAAAACTAATCATACCAGTTGCCAGAAATCAAGTCTTGACTATCTGCTGATTTTCCCATGCATGTGCTGCTGGTTTTGTGTTAAGTATAAGGATGTATGGGTAGGCTTGACAGACGGTACTGGAAGAAAAAGGAGTGGTTGAACATGAGTTGTTGATTGCCTTGAAAATGTCACTTTCCTGTGTGGTAAGGGAATGAGAAATGTGGTGAAGTGCTCAGTTTCTAATGCATATTGCTGTGTTAAGTTGTCAGCCTAAACTGCTTCTGAGGTTAATAAAGTATTACCTTATGATGCATTCTTTTTCGTTTAAATCAGTGGTCTACTTTATTGAAGACATATCAAGAATTTCCAGAATTGGGAACATTAACTAATATTTTTCATAGTATTTCTTGTAGTAGTGTTACTGTATCACTATAAAGTTTTTATGTTTTAATAGGAAAATTACTTCAGGTACTAAGTATCCAACTTGAAATGTGACAAGGTGCATGATTTTCTGCGAAGTAGACGGTGTCTTCCTACTGAATGTCCTTTCTGATGCACCTCTCACTGGACTCTTGGAGTCACTATTATACTTTCTTTTTTTAAATCTTGCAGCTTTTTACCTCACTTAACCATTAACCATTCCACTACACAACTATTTCTTCAGAAGTGCAAGTAATGTTACCAATGGAAATTTGTGCTTTGGTTTTTAGAAACTAAAAGATACACCATGATATAATTCCATTGATAGCAGTGTAAAGCTTTCCCTGAGATTTGCAGTCAGAGAAAGTAACTAAATCTGCTTATAAATTATAAACTTTCTTCTGCATAGATGCAGTTTTAAAGAGGAGTGATTGATCTAAAGTGCTGTGAGAAGACAGGAAGGAGTGTAAACTTTGTTTCTGCAGAACTGAACTAAATGAACCAAATTTACATTTGTTTCTGAATTACTCCTCCAAATTCCCTCTTTCTGTCTGAGGCAGCTGTATTTCATCCCTCCAACACACCCCCCTGCCCTCTCCCCACCTTTGCTTCGCAAGCAACACGCTACTTTTCTTTGGACTTTCCTCCTTACACATGAATCTGATGCTGGGCTAATGGGAAGTGATAGTTTGTCTCAGGAAAGCTTGTGCAGAGTCACCTGGGGTGAGAACACATATTTTGGGCTTACTCCAAGTATATTCCTTGAAGATCACCATCTTAAAATTTATAGAATTTGGCTTTTATATACCAAATAATATTCGTAGTATGGTATACATAGAATCCTTGTAGAGCTCTGAATTGTGTGTCCATAATGATTGATAGAGGGTCCTTGGGATTATCAAAGGCAATTTTATCCTATATCTTATTTGTATTTTCACAGTAATTTGGTTCACATTGTTTTCAAACTTAATAAACAAAATACAGTATCTGTCATTTTGTCCATCTGCTGTGTGATGCATCTTCCCAAAAATAGTAAGTGAAAGAAGAGCTGAAGCAATGAAATTCCAAGTATGGTGTCATAAGTAAATGCATTATATACTAAATGTAAGGCGTTATTTTTAACTGATTGTAGGTTTATTAAAAATAGAGATTTTAAAAGTGTTGTAGGAATAGCAGAGGGAGCCTTGCACTGAAGTATCATTGATGACTGAATGACTTGTTCTGCTAGAGATGAAGTATGTGTCTCCTAATCACACGTCAGTAATGTATATCCAAATATCTTGAGACTACTGTAGATGAAAACAAACTTTTCAGATGTGCACTTCTAGTTTCAGTTAAATGCCATCAATTCCAAACATTTTGCTGTCAGACAATTCAATGTGCTTTATCTTGTGTTACGTTGCCTACATCGGTGGTCAAGAACCTTCCTCCACACAATTAGGCAAAAGTTGCTACTAGAAACTATTTGATGTGTTCCATGTGATTTTAACCTTACTTCAAATTTCTGAAACACAGCAACATCCCAGAAAAAACTAATGCTGTCTTAACCCTCTGACTGTACTAATGATTTTGTATTCCAGATAAATCCATTCGCAAGCAACAATGCAGCAAAAAGTTTTTTCTGAATCTGATCTTGCTTAGGCGTATCTCATTTGACAAGTGGAAAGTTTAATATAATTTAAATATAAGATGGATGGTACTATTAATGCTATGTCATAGTCAAATAAGTTAAATCCTAAGTCTTTGGTTTTGGTGCTTATTTAGTATTTCTTTTCTAATGACAGGGAGCATTGTTTCAGTGGTATTGATTATTGTGCTGCTTTGTGCAGGCTTCAGAAAACACAGAAAACAGAAAACACTGTTCCTGTGCAAAGGAACATACAGTTCACATTATAAGTAATTGTCTACTTATATTGCCTAGAAGCAGGCAATAGACTTGCAAAGAGAATTTGAGGTTTTTGGAAGCTTAAAATGTGCCAGGATGTTGTAGTTGGAGTATTGTATGTTTTCAGATAATAACTTGAGAAATCATATTCCAGACCTTCTTAGTCCTGGGGCTGAGTCTGATGTGGTCATGGAAGAAGGGAGTGATGACAACGACAGTGAAAGAAACAGTGGCTTTATAGATGACATGGAAGAATCTATGGCTCACGATTCAGAGATGTCAATGACAGGATGCCATAGTGACAATGGAGAAATGCAGGATGCTGATCTGGATCATGATGAGTCTAACAGGATGATCAGGTGAGCTGGGGAGTGAGTGTACCTTCCATTTTCCTTTGTAAGTATTTGTATGTATCGTGTCTAGGGTTCAAGGGGGAATCTACGTGGGCACTATTCTCACTCATTTAGAATGGGGAATGCTGGTGAAATGTTGTGCGTTTGAAATTGCAATGAGAATGCTTCACTGATTATATGCATTAGTAATTTAAGAGAAGCTTTATTGTCAAGTTGAGGTAGCATTTGAAAACTGATGCACAAGTAGTTCCTACAGGCCTGTTCTCATATGAAAATGATGTGAAACTATTTGTGCATAAGCACTAATAAGCTATTTGTTTATTTATTACTTATTTTCCAAGGCATTCTTTCCCTGGCTTAACAGTGCAATGCCTGGTTATTTAAATTATTTTAATTATTTAAATTTAAACAAAATGTATAAGTGGCTATGGTATAACCAGATCTAGATTAATTGTTTGTATTTTTAGATGCCTTTGGAAAAAAGGAAAGTTTGACAGACTTAAAGTAGTAATTTGAAGCAAGTTACAAAATAGATTAGTGCTTTGAAATGACTGCTTAGGAAGGAAAACAGGAACTGAATTGTGCAATGTACCTCAGAAGTGAATTAAGAGAATAAACATTATTTACTTACTGGAACTGTCCGAATAGTAGGGAAAAAGTAGGGATTATTCATTGTCAGGGAACCTAAAATGAATTAAGGTAATTTCAGCTGTGATTTCCTTTAAGAATTATAAAGCATTTTTCTTTCACAGGTCTGTTTGACCTGCAGTTTCCTCTTTTATTTTGCTTGTTGGGAGTCTCTTTCAGGAATATGTTCCCCTTATTTCTGTGTTTGTCATACACCTGTTGCACTAATAGAAGGCAATCCATTTCAACAATACGCAGTTTTGCTTCATGCAGTGGTGATCTACTGTCATATTAATCTGCATAGATACGATATGTATGATGTATAGACACCTTGTATCATTGAAATATGAGCCTGTGCTTAGATCATGAAATCGATGTCACAGAACATTTTGAATTTCCAAGTTTTATTAAGTGGGCAGCATTGCAAGTTTTCAAAATAAAAATAATACCCAATTGTACTAATAAAACATTTATAACTAAAGTACATGTTTTACTTACATAAGGGATATTCCTGTACTTCCAGTAATACTTCCCCTCAGTTATTTCTAAGGGTAGTTTCCATATCTGTGGATATTTTTTAAGTGATCTATAAAAGGCAAATAAAAAGTAAACCTTTTGTCAGTACAGACAGGAATAGCTACATAGGAACTGCAGATGTTTTGATCATTTTTAGGCAGAAAAGAGATGTTAACTGTATGTTACATACTTAATTAAACTCTCAGACAGCAGTTTCTGCATTTTGATGGGAAACTACCAATTCATAAAACTTATTTCCAGAATACATTACAGTGAAGCAGGGCCATCTTCAGACATCTACAGTCACAGCAACTTTGCGAACATAACATATTATTCTTTTCCTAAACACTATCAGCCCTTTTTTGTTGGAGTTGTTGCACCAATAGCTTTGCTAGCCGGGCAGAATACAAGAGCAGTGTTGTGCTCTGTTTTCACATACAACGCAGCATCACTGTTTAAATTTCTGCCAGAAATAACTAAGCATTCATATTTAGGATTAAAGCGGATTGAGTCCATATTCCATTACACAAAATCTGCCTTAGGAGTTGTTAACTCTATCAGCAAGGAAGATGGGCTAAGTTGCTTCTGATTACTACCAGATTTTATCTGACGGTCACATTCCCGTGCCTTCCCAACTTACTGTGTGTCAGCTGAATGGTGGAAAGTTGCAGTGTGCACACCCCACAAGACAATAGGCTTTCACCTTAAGTCTTTGAGGGTAGAGTAGCTTAAACCTCTTTCTCTGAGAGGTTCCAGCACAGGTTCTCTGCTGTACCTGGCCAGGATGTGTGCAGCTGGGCAGGTGACACGTTCTCTACTCTGTAAACTGTCATCACTCCGTTGTGTGTTTGAACCCAAGCAAGATCACAGGACAGTAATCTGATGGACAGTGTTTACTTAGGTTATGAGACATTCAAGATCAAGTTCTGCTGTGAATCGTGCATAGCACAAGCTTGAGCAATGGCCCCCACAGCCTCGCTAAGGCCCTAGTCATTTGCTCATTTTCTTAGCTCATCTTCAGAAATATTTTTGGAAGAGTGTGTGTAAGCCTTCAGAAGGTGTCTGACATTCTTATGGTGTAGCATTACAGTCTTTTTTCTTCGTAATCTCGAGATACTTAGAATGACAAAACTGAATCGTGTGCAAACTAGGTCTACTAGCAATAATAAAAATAAATGTGGATATATTGTGTGTGTGTATACATATATTCTGATTTTAAAGGTTTTTTTTTCTTTCTGTCCAAAGTTATCTTCTTTTTAAAAGCCTTTAATGATTTATTCTTAAGCCCTTCAACCAGCAACAATATTCCATTAATGAGAGTGGTACAATCTGTGAAGCACACAAAAAGGAGAAGTAGCACAGTAATGAAGGAGGGTTGGATGGTTCACTATACAAGCAAGGACACGCTGGTAAGAATTGTTATGGAAGACTTGTCTTCCAGTACATGTTATATTCTAGTATGGAATCAAATTCTAACAATACTCTGATAATTTACAGCCACTCATGTAAGACATTTTTTGCAATTTGGGTGATTCCTAAAGTCCCAATTCTTACCATAACTAAGACTGGCACTGCTTGTAAGAGCAGGAGACGGTTAAAACGTGCAAAAACCATCTGATTATATTTGTTGCATTATCATAGGCAGCCAAACGTAAAGTCATTCTGAAGGAAGTGAAATATAACGTTAAGGGGTTCTGTGAAGTAGCTTTACTTTACAGCTACGCTCCCCCCAATAGCTTACTGCTAGTTGAATTGAGACTTTTGTGGAGTAGATTTAGTGTAGAAAAAGGCTATTTTCATTCCAACCTGCTAAAACATGAATAAAACCCTCGGTATGTGACCTTCAAAAGTGAACTGGAGTGTTATAAGGGATACAAAAAGAAATTTTGATTGCTTTAGGATCATATATATCAGCAAATTGTGCTGAATGTAATGCAGACATGAAAATGACATTTTAAATTTTTAAAACTTGTACAATTTTAACAGAGCTGTTACTGAAACAGCAGAGCATAATAACAGCTCTATAAATTCTAAATTCAATTATGGAGTCTTCATTAAGATCTTGTAATAGCAATTGGGTCTTTGTCATTCACACTGCATCTCTTCAAACTAAAGAAACATTTTGGCAGTGGTGCTTTTGCAAAATGAACATGTCATCAATTTACTTGTTTTTCATTGCAGAGAAAGCGACACTACTGGAGGCTGGACAGCAAGTGCATTACACTTTTTCAAAATGATACCGGAAGCAAATATTACAAAGTAAGGAGTATTTTTCAACCTCTTTTTACACCAGCAGAATATAAGGACTAAGTTGCTAAATTGATGCTTACTAAAAGTACAATTACGGTATAACTTCTATCTAGGTTTTGGTGTTTTTTATTTTTTCATTATTTAATGCGTATATGCATTCTGCTTTTCACAAACAAGTCTCTGATCAGAAAGGTGTCAGGCAACAAGGTCCTATAAAATGTGTGTTGTGGAAATTAAAAGTTTTTCTATGAGAAGTCAACAAGGTTTTATTTTCTAATGGAGTTCTCTTGATATATGGATGGCCCTGCTTTTTTTTCTGAAGAAACCTCACTACTCTCTTTGATAAGTTCAGTTAAATAATTAAAGTTCTATTTAATCTTGGACAGAAACATTTAGTATTTTACCATCAACAGTCCACTGTGTCACAGAGTTTCGGGTTACAAGAGCCTTTTTGTTTGTACAAGAAGCATGTGGTAAAAGGCAACAGCTGATATCATAAACTAATCAAATAAAGTTCATGCTTATGTTTTATATGTTGATAATCTTTACACAGAAAGTAAAACATGCTTTTCCTTTTAGGAAATCCCATTGTCTGAAATTTTGTCTCTGGAACCTGCAAAAACTTTCACTTTGCTGCCTCAAGGAGCTAATCCTCATTGTTTTGAAATAAGCACAGCAAATATAGTCTATTATGTTGGAGAAAACATAGACAACCTCGCAAGTGTTCCTCTGAATAACAGCGTTATCAGTAGCGGTGTTGGCATTGATGTGGCGCGCATGTGGGAGATGGCAATCCAGCACGCCCTGATGCCTGTCATCCCTAAAGGGGCATCGACTGGCTCAGGACCCAGCCTGCACAGTAAGTCTGTTCATTTCCTCCATTTCTGATAAGGAGAATCACATCTCAAATGACATTGCTCAGTCCTCTGCACACATTGAAAGGATGTATTGCACAGCTGGTAAAGGCTATTCTGTCATGGCTTATCACTTGTCTTCCATATTATATTGAACACCACAGTTTCTCATCCATGTGTTTCAGTTTATAGTAGGACATCTGTATTAACATACAAGATGCAGATATTTTAGTGAGCAAATACTTGTGAAATTAATAAGGCTTCTAATTTAAATTTGCGTTGCTGGTGTGAGAAATAGGCTTCTTGTGCAGAGGGATGAAGTTTTCTGAGCTCCGGTTTGGAACTGATAGATTTTTTTTTTTCTCATCCTGACTGTAATTTATGTTTCTAGCTGTCTGCAGAAGCAGCTCTTTGGGTCTCTGCAGCATAGATGATAAGCTCCCTTTCATCATATTTGGCTGTACAGCTGCCTCAAACATTGTCCCATGCTGAGATGAAGAGCTCAAGTGTGAAGAACAGCTATTCTAAGCACAACAAAGCATGTGTGTTATCCAGGACTGAATATATCTTAGCTTCCAATTTACATTCCTTTGTGTAATTCTCTAGCAAAGGTGACAGTTTATGTAAACTAAATAGGAGACCTGTTTAAATCCAGCTTGGGTACTGATTATAAAGTAGCACAGAGCAAACAATTCCCCAGTACTAGCCATGTGCTGCTGTGGTTGCTCTGTACTTCTGTTCCGCCCAGTCAGTGTAAAGATAATTTGGATATGTCTACACAATTTGGATTAGACCTTTTGTTGCAATGTACACCCATTTTAGCACTTGACATCTGGATGCTATTAATGCAGCACAAAATGCTAATGAGACCATAAGCCCTTCAGAAACTAAGTAATACAACAGGCTGTGGCGTTGCATCTCCAGGCACAACAGCTCACATATCAGATTAGATTTGCTTTCTCGACTGGGATCTCGTAATAGTGTCAAATTCTGGATGTCACTTCCATCAGACTAGTTGCCTAGTGCCCCTGGTTTGAGTCCAGTGTAGCTAAACAAATCACCTAAAATGCTGGACTGGGCATGACAGCTGTCTTCTTTCCCTCTTGGGAAGTTTGAAAAAATTCTTTACAAGTTAGTAGTTATCTTTGAGTTACATGTGCAAAAGTTAAGGTCGTCTGAGACCTTTGGAACAATTTCCTGTGGACAGTGAGAATGACAGCAACTTTCTTTCTTTTGCTCAAAGTCTAAGACTTGTCCATGTCTTTGTCCATGCTTTTTTTCATGTAAACACAGCAGTACATGTATTTGAAAACAAATTGGCAATAATTAAAAACCTCTCCATAACTGAAACATTCTATGCCAAAAGCAGTCTTCCTAAGGAAAGGGAGTAAGTAATGTGAGGCAGAAGTTACTCACGTTACTTACTGCAACTAGGATCGGTGCTGATGAGTAGTAGCAAATGTCTTCAGTGTGTAATACAAGCCTTATAGTAGGGGACATTAATTTCAAAATTTTTACTTAAACAAATGGAAAGTCAGCATGAGTGGGATTCTACATAGAAGCAGGAGACAGAAGTGGCCATGCTCCAAAGAAGCATTCTTTCCTTCCCTTAGTATTGTTTTTGTGTAATGCAGTTAGCAGTAGGCATATTCTGAATTTTCCCTCAGTAAATTTGCAGTTCAAATGCTTATGCCGTGTTTATGGCATCCTAAGCTCTGAATTGATAGAAGCTGGATCTGGTGTTTGTTGTATTAAGACACAAATGCCAGATTTTGTTTCCATTATGTCTGTTTTAATTTTTAACAATCTCTGTTAAGCAAGTTGAAGTGTGTATTACTTGTAACTACTTGTATGCAGTCTAATTTGAATGTATATTTGCCTTCATCTGAATAGCATCAAATATGTTGTAGGTGACTAAATAAATCAAATTATTAAATCCACTAAGTTAAACGAGTTTAGTTGCCGTTGTTACTTGCATGAGGTACAAAGCCTCAAAATAGAATGGGAAAAAAGCAATAAGAAGCTTATAAATGGGAATTATGAGACTTCACTATTAAAAAATTAATAATGAATTTATAATTCTCTTTTTCCCTGCACTGCAAAACTGTTGTTCAGTTTATGTGTTTGTGGGCTGGTATAATTTTATATTAGCTGGTAGACAAACTAGCCGACCTAATTGGTCCAATTTCTAGAGCTGTCAGTAGATACTGATGTAATATGAATGTCATTTCCTATTACTACAGGTTTGAACTAAAAGCACAGCAATCTAAAGTATATTTTGCTTTCTTCCCCAGGGGATATATCCATCAGTATTTCTGTGTCAAACTGCCAAGTCCAAGAAAACGTGGTGAGTGTTCTCTGGATGCTGGTGCTAGACATGCTATGATTAAGCTTGCAAAGTCATTGATCTGTTTTTCAAGAGGAGTGTTAGGGGAGTTCCCATTAGCCATTTCTCACTTACTTTGGATAAATTAACAAATAATTAGCTTTTTAAGCTTTTGACAAAAGCCATCTTCATGGCACCTTTTCTTGAGATGCAAGAATTACGTATGGGTAATTTCACAGACTTTAACTGTGGATCTGTGTAGAATGTTAATTACCAAATGGAAAAGCGAGGTGTAGAAATCACTAGTTCATGGAATTTGTCAACTGAACTTTGTAAAACTGACCACAAGCCTCGATAAATCTACAATTTCCTGTCATATCTGAGAGACCAGATATTTTTTGTTATATGAAGATGAAACTCTTCATGAAAGGAAGATGAAAGGAAGAATTGCATATATCATAACACACACATAGAGAATTCTGGGTTTCTTTTACTCTAGGACAGTTAGACACAGGTCATGTGGTCAAGTTAAACAGTCACACTGCTTGCTTTCTGTCTCATGGCAGAAGGAAAAAATAGATACTCCCTGCAGCCAGCTAAAGCTTTGGGACAGCTCTGGTAGTTGTCAGAAAAAGATTGCAAAAAGATTGCCTGCTAGGGATGTGTCCATTTGTTTCCTAACTAAAAGTAAGACAGCCTTTATTATGAATTAGGCATTCTTTTACTCTTTGTTGTATATGCTGCTGGTTAAATATCAGGAGAATAAAACTGAGCTGCAAGATTTGATGTTTGTTTGAGTCTCCCAAATGAATCTGCTAACAGCTTGTTCTTTAGCCTGTGTTACAGCACTGAGAAATAGTGAGACATGAGACTGCCTCTCTGGCACAAATGGAATACTTTACCCCTCTCAGTGAGCCTGTTGAAGATTCATCAGCTTTTACAGCAATTACAGTTAATATGGCTTGTAAGAAAACACACCTGAAGTTTTTGGCAGATGATATATTTTAAAATGTACTGTACTAAAAGAAAGCTGCTTCCCACTAGAAAAAGCAAATGAAATACAAATTTTCTTTCCATATCCTTAGGGCTTAATATCTGTTATGTTTATATAAACAGGATATTAGCACTGTATATCAGATCTTCCCAGATGAAGTATTGGGATCAGGACAATTTGGAATTGTTTATGGAGGTAAGGCTTTGGTGTGTTGTAAAATTGTGCTTAAGATAAAAATTTTATGGAATGGGGAAAGTATTTGGACTCTGAAATGTTTTGTTGCAGAAATTAGCTTTCTGTTGTTTCATTTATGCAGTATACATTCAACAAAATATATGTTTATGTATTGTGTTGATTAAGTCATTCTGTAGATTGAAGTTTTCTGCCCAGTAGTGGGCCAGTATATATCAATAGCTTAATATTCTCTGTAAGTTCTAATAAAGCAAGCCCTGAAGTGCAGAAAGCTGTTCTTTTTGAGAACTGTAATTGATGAGAAAATATTATTCTTCCTTCTGTCTTTCTCTACATATTCCAGTGAGGCATTTTTTATTGGTTTTTTTCAGTAGTTTGTTAGAATTGTTTCTCTTTCTATTTTCTTATTAATTTTTCCTCTCTCTTTTCTCCTTTTTTCAGCAGTTTTTTGGGGGTGTATTTAGGTACAGCTGTTGTTTAAGACAGCGTAAAGTGAGAACTAACAGCAAATTTCTCACTGAGGTATCTGACTCTTTGACAAACCTGGGACGTGCACTAACATGCCTAAAGGCTATCAAATTATTTCATTATTTGCTAGTGTGGAGCTACCAGTGAAGACTAAGCCAGTTGCAGAGAATGCAGCTGCAGCTTATATACATATGAGGAAATTAACTTCACATCTATACTGTTGAAAAGTAGAGCTGACTTTCTCATATGTTTGTTTCTTATGCGTTTGAATGGCTTTGTCAGGTGATAGTAAGAAAAGTTCTGTTGTCAGAGGGTAGAAAGAAGAGAAATGACAGAAAACTTTTAATATCTTATCTGCAAACTGGCTCTGAGAATTACTTGGTTATGGCCATTTGTACAACCCATGAAAAGAGAACACTTTTCATATTTTATTAATGCAGGAAAACATCGCAAAACTGGAAGAGATGTTGCCATTAAAATAATTGATAAACTAAGATTTCCAACTAAACAGGAGAGTCAACTTCGTAATGAAGTTGCCATTTTACAGGTATTTTTCTGTTCTTTTTTTACTGTATTAGCTCTATTATTTATTTCCATAAATACCCGATAATAATATAATTATTTTAATTTATAATTCAAACTAGTGTTTTTGCAGAAATACTAGTATTTTTGCTGCTTATTCCCTATAAACAGCCAAGAACAAATGTATCAGCAATTTCACACTAGGGGTTACAATTTCTGCAGTTTTAAGCACCAGGCATAATAAGGAAAATGTATGTTAAACTACTTTGAAATTCATATGTTCTCCCGTATTGCCCCTAGAAATTTTGTACCTGTTGCCTACAGGTCAGGTCCACAGTTTAAATTATGAAATACTGAAACACTGTCTGGTTTAGGTGGGGGTCTGAAGTCTCGCTAGGTAATAATGAAAGCTACTGATCATATTGAGAAATCTAGTGCTGTGTTTATCTTTAATAGAATCTTCATCATCCTGGGGTTGTAAATCTGGAGTGTATGTTTGAGACGCCAGAAAGAGTCTTTGTTGTTATGGAAAAACTCCATGGAGACATGCTGGAGATGATCTTGTCAAGTGAAAAGGGCAGATTGCCAGAGAGAATAACTAAGTTTCTAATTACTCAGGTAAGAAATTAATTATAGACCTAGAAGGAGATTCGAGGTCAGTTATTATCACTGTTTCTTATGTTTTCCTTTTGATATAGTTTACCTGTCTGGTTTACAAAAGTCTGAGTAAAACAGGGGTGGTAAAACAGCTTTCTTTACATTACTGTATATTATCTGATAGATAGTAAACCATTAAGAGGACTTAAAACTAGACACATGTAGAGCTGCTGGCTGCTGGATGGAGGGAACATCAAGCTACAGTTTCTTGTATGGTGGAAGAATTAAGCACAAGAAAGGAAAGCACTAAAAGCAAACTGTTGAAGAACTACAAAAAGAAGTTTGAGCCTCTTGAACTGTCCCATATCAAGCCACTGCAGTTCATACTATGCACTGTTACACCTATTTTCTGTGCTGAGATTGGATCTCAGTGCTGCCTGTGACTGAGTCTGGCTTCCATGATGACTTCTGTTAACAATTTGATCTGGGGTTTATTTGAGCTTCCTGTTATATTCCTGTAATATTATCATACTGCTTCTTCGGCTGCCTGAAATACTGGTTTAAATTTAGATACACACATCGGTAGTGAGCCACCTCACAATCAGAGAAGCCCATGTTCAGCAGTCAGGAAAAAAGAAAGTAGAAGGAACAACAGTATTGTGGTGTTTATTATTATAAATTTCTTATTTGGGGTAGAACTTAACAGGTTTCCAAGTTTCCAGGATTTAGTGGGCAAAACTGCCTCCAGCTTTAGGATTTTATTTCTTCTATTCACAGGTTCATTCAGCCTCCTCACCATTCACTGCTCTAATACAGTGGCAAATTCTGTCAGCCCCTGACCAAACACAAGGAATTGAGTTAAAGCCACATAAAAAGGATGGATGTCTGTTACACTGTCTCTATATTCACGTGTATGTAACAGAACAAAATTATATACAACACTCTCCATTCTTTCTCTCATCAAGAAAACACTTCAATTGGATCATATTTTTGTGAAATGTTTTTAGTTGAATCTAGATATGAAAGGTCATCCTGCAAATGTTACTACATTCAAAGATTTCATGCGCAAAAAAGTAAACAAATACTTAGAACCCAGTTTTTAAAAGATGTTTATAATGTAAACTCTTGGAGAGGGGAAAAATCATATTCAATGCAGTGAAACATCAAGAAAACTTGAAGCACAACATTTTGGTTTTTGTTGGGTTTTTCTTTTTCATTGTTGACATTCTTGTAAAAGGTACATTCTTGCTGGATTGTTTTTCTTCACACCAGTCCTTGCTTCTCATGTTGCTGATACTGTTCAAACAATATAAAACAAAGAACCAAAATTTGATTTGTTTATTCACAGATCCTTGTTGCTTTAAGACATCTTCATTTCAAAAATATTGTTCATTGTGACCTCAAACCAGAAAATGTGTTATTGGCATCAGCTGATCCTTTCCCACAGGCAAGTAGAAAATGACCTTTCTTAAGATTAATTGTTCTAATTAATAAATGTAAGCAATGTTTATGTATAAACAAGAAAATGATTAGTGACCTGTCTGCATGGAATTTTTAGGTAAGAAAAAGCTGATCACTTATTCAAACCATTTTATAAAGAAGTCGTGTTTGAAAATCCTTGACTCTTGTCATTTGTCTAAACTATTGAACTAGATTTTCAAGTGTGACGTAGCTACTTGCGTGATCATTTCTAAATTGCTTACCATTACAGCACAAATTACTTGGCTGGTTGATTTGCTCCAGAAAGAAAGTTATTTTTCTGAAAGTTTGGGTAGGGCTTATGGAGAACACGAGCTTCTTCTCTAATTCTATGAATTTAAATGCCAGGTAGATCACAGGATATTTAAATATACTTTCTGACTGGTTGTATTTCTCACTGAAAGGTATTTTTATCAGCTTCTGTTACTTTCAGTCTGCAGAGTTCATCTATAATCTCCCTCAACTGCCCATATTCAAAATGAGTTCTATTGATAATTTTTAAATAATATCAATATCAATAATTGGAAAGGAAGGATCTATACTGAGTTGTTTTAAGTGAGAATTTTCAAGCCGCTAAATCTGTTACTTTGTAGAACTCGGACAAGGAAGTTTGGAGAGAGGCAGAGTATAGCTAGATCCACAATAAAACAAAAGTGGAAGTTTAAGAGCTAAATTTTGTCAAGTTGCTTGTTTTAGGAAAAAGCCATAGGTAAAACACTTTTTCTGTTTGCCGTGTTCTTATGCTATGAATGAATAAGTATTGCTGTATATTGCTACTTTCATCAGGAACCTGAGCTGTTAAGCCTATCCAGATCTGTGCTTTATTCATGAAATGAAGAAACAGAAGATATGCTATGGATTGGTAATCCGGTCTACTGTTTCAGTGGAATAAGAGTATTCCTCTCAAAGAGGAGTTTAAAAAAAAAGTATCCTTGAAGGAACAGTAGAGATGCATCTTGCAACTAATTGATGATAAAAGTTCCTCAACTATGTATTTGATAATAAAAATAATGTATGTCTTACTATAGCATTTTTCATTATACAGGTAAAACTCTGTGATTTTGGCTTTGCCCGAATCATTGGCGAGAAATCATTTAGGCGTTCAGTTGTAGGAACACCAGCCTACCTTGCTCCAGAGGTTCTGAGAAACAAAGGCTATAACAGATCTCTGGATATGTGGTCAGTGGGTGTCATCATTTATGTAAGCCTCAGTGGTACCTTTCCATTCAATGAAGATGAAGACATACATGACCAAATCCAGAATGCTGCTTTCATGTATCCACCTAATCCATGGAAGGAAATTTCTCTTGAAGGTAATACCTGTTTGTGGCTGCTCTTATATAAATGCTAAAAAGAGTAGATATATTTTGCTTTTATATTTTGTGCCTGTACATAACAGAATTAAAAAAAAAACAACTTCTGAGTAATGTAATGTGTCTGTTTTGTGCTATCAGCTGCTTTAGACATTTCCTACAGAGCATGTATAGACTGCATATGGCATAATCTTCTAGCATGGGATCTCTCCAGGAGGTGTTGAAGGAGGCACATAACCAACTACAGATGAGATTGCTACAGAATCTGTGGGGAGCTTCAGCTCCTGGAATTGGTCTTGTGTATATTTATTAATGTACCTCATCATTCAGCTCTATTGCATCTGCAGTCTGTTTCTTGTCCTGCTTGTGCCAGTAATTGAGTTTGGTTTCAGTAGAATGCTGGACTCTGATATCTTCGTGTGGAGGAGATAAAAGTAACAGTTGCATAGATGAGATTTCAGGAACAGTGTGAGAAAATGTCATACAAGAGACTTTATGCAGGGGGAAAAGGCTTGGAGATATCTGTGAGACCTTTGAAACTCGAGTTCTGGTTGATGGCATCAAAGACTTTTGATAGAAAATAAAAAACAGTGTGACTAGTTCACTAGGAACGTCTTTAAAGACGGTAAATTAGTTCTATTTAAAATGTGTCTAAACACAACTAAGTAGGGCATTTAAAAAATTGGCACTTCTGGTTTCACCAGCATTTTCACATACATAACATTTTCAGACAACTAGATTTTCTTCGGGATTTTTTTTTTTTTTAGTCCAGAATTTTGCAGCATTGCTTTGTAAGTCTTAAAGCAAAGAAACATTATAAGCATCAGATTCTTATATCCTTTTCTGAATTGTAATATGTGCCAAAGTGAATTACAAAATTAGCATTTACAATTTGTGGTTTTTACAGTACTGTTTTTCTGGTTTTCAGGTGATACGTTTAACATACCTGTTAAGCATAGTTTAGAGCAGTGTGCCTAATGCTGACTATAATATATATTACAGCCATGTGAGATTCTCTTCTGAAAATGCTCTGAGAGCATTGTTTGTTATTTTATCTCAGTGGCAGATGAAGTTTGAAATCTGTTGGAGAAAAAAAAATGCTATAAATCTGCACAATTACACACTGAAGTTCTCCTGAACCTCCACACACTTTGATATGTAAGCTGACAGAATCTGTTGGCAGCAATGCTTTATCTGTCGCTAGAGATAAGCAAACAGCAATCAACACAGGGGAAGCTGCAAGAAATTGTCTCCCACAAGTTTCTACTGTGGTAGACAGAAGATCAATTTTTGCACTCAGAGGTGAAGATTCAGTAGAGCACCTACAGAAAACTCACCTACTTGGGTGTTACCTCTCCATTTGTCGAATCACAGCCTTCATTAAGAGTTGATGGATACCGGGCTGCAAGCATGCAGAAGGGAAAGAGGGAAAAACACTTTAACAAATTACTAAATTAAAATCTGCTTATACATTGTGATTTTATTACATATTTTGAATTGCTTGCTGATGAAGCACTCTGTTGTGCTAAATGAAAACCTGGAAAATGTCTGAAGAGATTCCATTATGTCTAACACAGGGAGTTGAAGATCTCTGTCCAAGTATTATTTGATAAGGCTGATTTTTAGAGCTCAAATTTGAACTCAAATTCCATATTACTCAGGGAAAATAAAGGAATGTTTTTCTCATGTCCTGCTCCACTCTCCTGCACAGCTTGCGAGAGAGCAGGACCTGGCCCTGTGGACCTGCTGGCTCCATCCAATTTCTGTTACCTCTGATAGTGCAGCATGGTTAAAATGCAAACCTGTACCTGGTGTCCTAACACATCTAATCTGGATTACAGTTCTGAACAGTGCAGTGTCAATTAATGCTGCAAATGATTGAATTATTTAGGGGAGAAACACAGATTATTTTAAAGGTTTTATGAAGGAACATCTGCATGCCTATTGTAAAGATGGGTGCTAAGGAAAGGAGAACAGCAGTTAAACCTTTTGTGACTTGTCCATGATTATTACTGTGACTCAGAGAGCCAAATGTGTAAAACTTCTTGCAACTATAGATATTTCAGTGCTCTCTGCAGACCATTGTTCATATAAAAAGTTTAAGAATAGCTAAATTCAGTTCTTGCTGTCTTGTATTTTTATTGTAATCAGAGAAGAAAACACATGTATTTCTTTGAATTTAATAATAGTGCAGAAATTAGAATGAATAATGCTGTGTTTACCACCACTTTGGTTTTAGTGCACACTACATGCTTTTCTTGATACTTGCTAAACAACAGCATATTAATTTGTGAGCTGGAAGGCAGAGGATAGCAAAACTTTAAAACAAAAAAAAGTGAGACTAATCAAAATGTCTGGAAAAGTAACAACAGTGGTAAAGTAGCCTAAATATTCCCATTATATGTTACTTAGTCAATTACTGGTCTTTAAGTAAAATTGGCTTTTAAAATTGTAAATTGCACTGATGAGGTGATAGATTAATTAAAACCACATGACCCGTAACAGTTTAAACTGCATGGTAATATAAATAATATACTTAAAGTCTAACAGATTCAGAGGAAAAGCACATGGAGATAAGTTGTATTTTGGAGGAAAAGTGTATCATATTGTGGTCTGTGTTCATTTATTTTCTTGATAGTTACTTTTTCTGTAGCATTTTCTAGCAATTCTTAAAATAAAAATCTGCAGTCACAAACCAAGAAAAAAAACCAGAACCTATTTGAGGGTAGTATTTTTTGAGTGCCTAATGTTTTTAAGTCACCATCAACAGTTGTCTTCTCTGCCAATCATTTATATGGTCTAGTCATTCACTGAGTCTTCTCTTTCCATTATGAGTCTGTCTGATGTCATAACTCTTGGATTAATTTCATCAACTCTTCCTGATTAGAAATCTAGCTTTTTTGTGTAATGCTTTGTCCTTCATTTACCCCATTAAAATGTAACTTTTGAAAACTAAGACCTTTCAGTTTTGTAGGTCTCAGACTTCTCCATAAGGAATTCTGATTTTTACCTAAGTGGCTGCATTTTTTCCATCTTTTTCCAGTAACTTCACTCTTTTGAAAGAATACATCCCAAAACCTGAGTCTGTTTTTGGATATCTGAATAGAATTGCATCACATCTCTGGAGATAGGTAGTTTTTGTGGTAGACATTTGGTATGTTTTAGAAAACCAGGTTTTGTCACAGCCATTCAGCATTCCATTGCCCAGTCTGTTTCTGCTCTGTCTTCAATGCTTGTTGAGGTAGGCTAATTTCCAAATTCACTGAATTGCTGTATGACAATTTGAACTTAATTCAGTCTTCATTCTGGCATTTTGCTAGATATTGATATAGAGGAATCTACTTGCAGAATTCTTATCTATTTTATAGCTTTAAATTTCACATCTCTCAAACATGGAACCTGTTTTCAACAGCTTTACTGTTTGTCTCCAACTTTGACCTTCCAGTCTACCAAATTTGCATCATTTTGACTTAGCTACATGTTACAAGAAATAAATACTGCTAAATATAAAGATAGAACTCCATGATGGATTTTGTCTCTCTACCATTTAGTATATTTTATGTAGTATGTCTTCGCTGTGGTGGCAATTCTTTTAAACTGTATGGTCCTAAAATCTGCTATGTCAAGATTTGGATTGTTCGTGGTGTGTTTCATTCTGCTGTTATATTTTCATAAAACATTGTGTTCATAATTCTTTTTTCATCAGCTACCACCAGCACAGCTATACTAGCCTGATGGGCCATGTGATGTGCACATCACTGATTAGGTGCTTCACATTACTCAATATTATTAAAATAATTTAGGAAGAAACAACGCAATTCCTATCATGCATTAAATTTGATCATGGTGTCCCTGTTACAAAGCTTTGTAGTCATAAATAAATACGACGGCTGCCTTCAAGCCAGTCTTTATTTATATTTGTTACAACGTAATGTGAATAGAAACTCTGAGTGCTTCACACGTTAATGAGAAAGTCACATGAATGAGTGAACATTGAGTACGAGGAGGTCAATGCATGTTATAGCTCAAAGATGCTCTCTGCCTCTGTAAATGTTTAGCTATCTGTTGAAATGGAGGTCTTGGCTCTACTTACACATTTGCTAGGCTAAATTAATATTAGGAAACCTCTCTTGTAGGGTACAGCTTAGAATTGCCAAGGATTTCTTTTGACAGTACAGCTGAATCTATGTCCTTGAAAATCTCAGCCAGCTGAAGATCATTTAATGCTAAAATAACTGCATGTACACTAGAGAGTTTGTCAGCAAAGCTGTATTGACCAGCAGCAGGAAAAGGATTTGAGTGTGAAAAAATGAAAAAAATTATGATAATGATGACCTCTAGTCAACTAACCTATTCTTAGAAAAATCCAGGGCCTAGGAGGTCCTGACCTCCTATATTAGTGGCAGCAGCTTAAATTTTTACAAATGATGGCAGTAAGAGTAGGTAATATTCTAGGTGTACTTTAAAAATTCTGAATCAATTATAAATTTATTATTGCTTTAGCACTGCTTTTTTTTTATATATCCTTAAGGTGATTTCTTGTTTATAACTTACTTAAAAAGTTTAAGTCTGTACAGAAGGACTAAATGAATGAAATGTTTGTAGTAGGGTTTTCAGATATTTTGTAAACTTCTGCGTTTCTTTGCATGTTACATCCTAAATTAGTTAAATCAGTCATTCCTCTGAAAAGTAATTATTGTGTTAATTTGATACTTAAAGTGAAAATTGTGGCTTTGTCTCTACTGCAATTAATTATTTGCCATATTAGTAAACTTGCATAAGCAGTATAGAATCATGAACCTCCTGACTGTGAAGGTTCTTTCCAGAGAATTGAAATTAAAGAGCCATTTTTCCTAAAGTCAAAGGGATACAGAGCTTTCTGAAGTTTGCATTTGAATCTTTCTGATAGGGATTCTGCTGAATGATCTCCTATTTAAAAGGCCAGTACTCATTCTGCTTGAGTAGTTGGCTAGTTTATTCCCTTTAACAAAGTCTCCAGCTCCAGGAACTTTATAAGCCCTCAGCTGACTGCTTACACTATCATGGAAGGTAAACAGGAGCCCATAAAAGTGTTAGAAACAGCACTTCCATAATCCTCTCAGAACTTTCACTCAGGTTGCCTTCTTGGTAATAACCTGGTGCATTCCTATAGATTGTGTGCAGACCATAGGTGGTCTTTCTTAATGCCCTGAGTTTATTTAATTATTGATTTTACAGAGGAATACTATAAAATTTTATAAAGCTCCTAAAATGTCTGACAAGGATTACTTTAAAACCTGATTTAAAAAAAATAAAATCTGTGAAAATGCATAAAAATATTTTAAAATAAAATGTAGTTACTGCCTTCTCCTCAAAACTGCTCTATCTTCCTAGACAGAATATTTAATTTTGTAATAGATGATGGCCAAATTTAGTCTCCTGAAGTTGTATGTCTAAAATAAATGTTAATGCCTTCCACATTTTTATCTTTAGTGTTTTTAAGCAGTACAACTCAAAACATAATCATCAAACAAATGTGTGTGTTTTTTTTTTTAATTTAGAAATCGAGTCAACGTATATCTTGCTGTTCATTCATTTTACATGAACTGAAGCCAGACTAAGCTTTGTAAGATAGTGGCTGTCAGGACACTGTCAGAACAGGATAGGCTTTTTGTGAGTTTAAACAGAGACAAAAACTGGGAGCTTTCCACGTGTCTTTTAAGCATTTTAATTCCAGCACGCACAATGTCATTATTAAACTTCCTCGCTTCTTTGCTTTCCACAGCACTGTTCTTTTGTTGCCTTGCCTGTATCTATCACTTGCATCTTAGCTTCTGTTACTCAGACAGAACTCTTACCAGTTCAGGAAGTGGCATTTCTTGAATTGCATGATTTCCTGGTCAAAAGTAGCAAAGACTCTCTGCTGTTGAAACTCGTGTTTTCTTTCTTCACTTAAGTTTTAGAACTTTGAGTAATAAACCAAATGAAATTGTATCAGATAGTTTGAGTTTCTACTTCATGTGTACTTCAAGTAATCATGTTGCATTTCTGCTTATTTATTTATTTGTGCTTATTTCTTAAGAGGCAAGTGATAGGCAAAACTTTCCTGGCAAAAAGAACCCTAGATAAAAAACTAAAAACAAAGAGCAAAGCTGGTTACAGAGACAGCAATATTCCAGTGGTGAAACAAGCAGACTGTCTGTATAAACTGTTCTTGATTGCTTGATACTGACAATTCTAACCATCCAGTGAAGCTGCCTTTTCACTCTCTTCATAGTTTTCTTCCCTGTCCTTTTTTGTGCACCTTATCTAGTGTTTTTTTGTAGACCGGTGCCTTTCTGGTCTGTTCAACAAGCCATTGGCAATTTCCCCCAAGAATACAGAGAAATACGTTATTACATGTAATACATCCTTGTCCTGAAGTGAAAAAAGGAGCAAAGGGGCCCTCATCGTGTTGTAACTTGAGGGAGGTTGAATAGCTAAATATGATTTCATCACTTGTAGGGCTCACTTGTAAGTCATATCTGCTTCCAGTGGGTTGCACAGAAGGAATGTGATAGCGACATTATCAATCCTTAGTGGCAGGAAGAACATTCAGTAGGTACTTGACAGTTACCAAGGCACATGCTGGGATGTGTGCACCTACATCGCAGCAGTTACCAGCACAATCAACTCTTACATCAAGTTCTTGACCTATTTTCCAAACTTAGATTCATAGTAAATGATTGAAAAATGAACTCTAAAGATCATATACACCCAAATACCACTGAAAATAATAAAGAAATGGTAGCCCTACTAAATTCACATTCAGCACTGGCTTGTGTATGAAAAGACAGTCTTACTGAAGTCTTACTGTAATTCTGCTGAATTTAAGGGTAAGGTGACAGGGTTGTAGAAGATGCTGATGCTTGCTGAGATCCAGATATACAGCAGTGGGTAAGGGACTACGTTTTCCTCTTCAAAACACCAGATAAAAACAATGGTCACTACTTTTTGATAGGTGATATCAAAACCGTTGTGTATGAATGACTTTCCAATCTCTTCCCCATAGCTTGGAACTTCAGAATGTCTCTTATGAATAAAGAGGAAGAAGATTACCCCACTATTTTGGAAAACAACTGAGTTTTAAAAATAATACCATCTGTCAGTAATGGTCCTATTGCATATCCACTGTCTTTCTTATCCCACATACAGTTCACCAGCATTTTGAGAGGGAACAAAATAAACATGAGTTAGAGAATTTAGCATTAACTCTACGTGATGCTAAAAGAGACACTAGATAAGAATCTGTTTGTCCACAACAGAAAAGTAAAATTAGGACCATCTGTTCCAGGAAAAGAATGGCTTGGAGCCTCTGGCAATGTTTTCTTTGTCAAAAGTTCTGAGATTTATTTTCTATCATTCCTACAATTGCTTTGATTTCCAAGACAGTATTCATCACCAGGAAGTCAGGGCTGCTTTAGTGATAGTCTCCTATTGCTAAGAATAGGTTTGTTTGTCAAACTTACTGCATAAATTCAGATAGACTGCCATATGCATTCCCATTTTCTTGGACATCATTTTCACTGTGCTCTGCCCCATGGCATAAACACACATAAAGCCCTAGATGGCAAATTGAGCCTGCAGAGAGGAAGTCTCTGCTGAAAAAGAAAAGCTTTTCCAAATTGTTGTACAAAATACAACCTCAGAGATAATTAGTTAAAATAATTCTGTCCCATCTCGTACTCTTAAAACAGACGATTGTTCAGCCCCTTCAATACCCAGCTGGTAACAATATCCATCTGACATGTTTCAGACCCAGTGCCTTGTGTCTGTGTTACTTTCAAGACCATCTTTCCCTGTCACCATGATATAAACACAGAAATAAAGATGTAAACCAGCATACTTTGGACATGCCAAGGGATAATGTGACAAAATGGAAAAATTGTAGGATTATTATCATTCCTTGTGGCTAGTCATTCTGTAATAACAGTAACTTTCCACCGGAATACATGCTGAACATTTAGCACCACCT
This sequence comes from Melanocharis versteri, assembly GCA_013397845.1. NCBI lineage: Eukaryota > Metazoa > Chordata > Aves > Passeriformes > Melanocharitidae > Melanocharis > Melanocharis versteri. The sequence continues at coordinate 1,303,834 of VZTG01004479.1, forward strand.
AATAGGATTTAACCTTTCTTAGTAGCCTCATTTTTTTTTATTTTTAAATGGTTTTTGTATTTGCATTCAAAGCTCACTAATCTCATTCCAGAGATTTTTCCAAATGGGTCACTCGTTGCAGTTTCATGCGCTGATCATTGGCTCATGGGCCTCATCCCTTCAGGCACCACAGCACACAAACCCACAGGGTGAAAGAGTTGGGTTTGTTCAGCCTGCAGAAGAAAAGTTTCCAGGGAGACCGTATAGCACCTTGGGCTACCTAAAGGAGGCTACAGGAGAGCTGAAGAGAGATCTTTTACCAGGGCATGTAGTGATAGGACATGGGGTAATTGCTTTAAACTGAAAGAGGGTAGGTTTAGGTTGGATATTAGGAAGAAATTCTTGACTGTAAGGGTGATGATACAGTGGGGCAGGTTGCTCGGAGAAGTTGTGGGTGCCCCATCTGTGAGTAAGAAGGGATAACTGCCCTCTTTTTACAACTACCATGTCTGTGTAGCTCTCTGCATGTCCTAGTTGAAACAAATACATTTAAACTAACATTTTACCACATTGTTTCTTTTCAGCTATTGATCTCATAAATAATTTGTTGCAAGTGAAAATGAGAAAGCGCTACAGTGTGGACAAAACATTAAGCCACCCATGGTTACAGGTATTTCTACAGATTCTATGTTTTTACTTTTGCATTTAGACTCTAAACATATAACAAATCTTCATCTTTAAGCATAGTGGAATCTAAGAAAATCTACAAACCTGAAGATGTTTTTAGATCCTTAGAACCTCATGCTCATTCACTAATTTACCTATAGTTTCTCATGAATTTCTGAAGTATTAGATTCCAATACTAAACAGTCTCATGCTTTCAAAATACACTACAAAAATATTTTATCATATTTGTCTACTGAGAAAATTATGTATATAAAAAAACCCCTTGTAGTAATTTGACTTACAATATTTCATTGCCTGGAGTTTATTCTGATTCACTTCTTATTAAAATTGTTCAATGGGCTTTCACTTTTGTCTTTTCACAGTCATCACAAAAACTAGTGAAATTGCATGGTTTCCAGGAAAATACATTAACCACATTCAACTGAATTCTTTAACTAAAAACTGAGATGTAAGGAATTTTTAAGATGCTAGCAGCCTCTGTCTCATGCTCACCATATGGTAATTTTTTTATCCTGGCAGCAGCCAAATCACTGCAAATTCAAGGCCTGAGACGGTGCAGTGAGGAGCCAGGGCCTGTCCCACCATCCCCAGCCAAGGAACAGGGAAGCCTGGGAACAGCCCAGGCCAGGGCATTGGGTCCCTCCCTGGGGATGAGGACAGGCTGAGGCCAGACATGCGTCAGCCTGTCAGATCTCCCAAGGGAGCTTTGTTTGCATCTAGGAAAGTAATCATGGCACAGGCATGGCATAGACCAGATGCGTAATCCCCAATCCCAAAGGAATCTTTATCAAACCAGAAAACAGAGTCCTACTCCGGTATCTTATAGCTGATACTGTTTCTCCATGTAGATGGTGACTTTCTGGTATAGGAGAAAAAGGGCCGTAACTGCCCATGCTGCACTCCACCTTTCTCAGGGACATTTATCCAGAGCTTGCTTTCCTTCTCTACGATGTCCTGTCCCTCACTAGTTTTTTCCTCCAAGACTGCTCTTCCCGCTGGCAACCACTGCAGAATGCATTTGCTTGAGTCTTTGGGACCAGATGTGTCTGGGCTAGGGTTTGCAGCAAGGATGCTGGCTGTCTCACGTGACAGGATAGGGTCCTTCTCCTCCACATCTGCTTCTATTGCTTGTGTAGTAGTGAGTGGAGGTGAACTAAGGGAGGCAGTTCAGCAGCAGCTCTAGGACTAGGGATGGGATGAGTCCTCTGTCTAGAAGAGTCCTACCTTGCAGGCTAAGGAAAGATAACAGTGGTTATTTTTCCTTACAGGGCAGTGGTACAGGGCAGTGAGACTTAGCAGTACTCTCTGAGAGCGTATGAGATACTAAAGATGAAAGCTTTATGCATTTACTGTGTTAGGGCTTTCTGGTGCTTTGGCTGTGTGATTAGGATTGTGTCTTAGGCTGAGACATGATGTAGGAGAAAAAAGAAAACTGGATACAGGATCATGAGGAGAGATTAGTCTGCATGGGGCTAGGATTGGCTCTATTACTGCAGCTTCATGTGTGCTTTGGGTGGGAGTAAGAAAAGAAATTATTAGACTTGTATACTTTGGATAGATGAGAGGCTGCAGAGCATGATGGTCTAAACAGCACAAGACTCAAACTAACTTCCAGCCTTACATTTACCTGTCAGCATGGAGTTCCAAACTACCTTAATGTTTAGATATATATGTTTCTTTGAGCACACCAGTAATTCCCCAGTTTCAGAAAAGGAGTTTTTTCTAGCCCAAGCTGAATTTATGTTCTGCGTCGTTATACTGAGATGCAGACTCAACTGTCTTGACTCTGATACAGATGACTGGAATGTACATGTATGATTTAAAGATGTTGCTTCTTCCTTATTCATCTTGTGACTAGGGTGAGGAATTGCTTAACCACCATGCCTCAGTTAGACATTATGGCAATCTGTACATACCTGTACATTCTGCAAAACAACCTGTAACATCTCCATACTATACTTGTGACAGTTTAATAAAATTAGTTCATAAAAAATCCTCTAGAGATGAAATTTATATCTTTAGGCAGATTTCACGTTTATATGTTGTAAGATTTTTCCATTCTAGAGCAGCAGGGATGACCCCTAGATAGCTGAGTTAATAGTACTTTGTGTATTACTCATAGCAGAAGGAAATATAATTTTAGGAAATCTAAAAGTAATACTGTTATTCTTTTTCAGGACTACCAAACCTGGTTAGATTTAAGGGAACTGGAATGTAAAATGGGGGAACGTTACATCACCCATGAAAGTGATGACTCCCGGTGGGAACAGTATTCAGAAGAACATGGATTGCAGTATCCGGCACACCTTATCAGTCCAAGTGCTAACCATAACGAAAACACCAAGCTAGAAGAAACAGAAATGAAAGCCCTCAGTGAGCGTGTCAGCATCCTTTAAGTTGCATCCCCTATAATCTGTCAAAACACTGTGGAATTAATAAATACATACGGTCAGGTTTAACGTTTGCCTTGCAGAACTGCCATTATTTTCTGTCAGATGGGAACAAAGCTGTTATGCTGTTACACTGTTGATATATCTGAGTTGCCAAGACAAATCAACAGAAACATTTTTGTGTGACCAACTGTGTTGTATTTACAAAAGTTCCCAGAAACACTAAACTTGTTATTGTGAATGATTCATGTTGTATTTAATGTATTAAAACCTGTCTCCACGGTGCCTTTGCAAACTAGTGTTTTTCTTACTTGAGCCTCATTTTGGTAAGAGAGAACTTCCCTGTGAAGATCTCGGGGGTTTTTTGTGCATCGTTAGTATTGTAATTGTAAGCAAACTCTTGAAGAGTAGATTATAACTGCTGTTCTGTGAACAACTTCTACCATTTGGATAAAAAGCTTTATTTAGTGTTCTAAAAATAGAAAAGGCAAAAAATAATGATTTGCATAGAATTGTACAGTTTCAAATGAGATAACCTGTGTGTGTATTTGTGTGTTTGTGTATATAGATACACAAGCACACAGTATAACTTGCTCTTAAGCCTAAATGCCTTAGTAAAATATAAACTGCAGCTTGTCAGTTGTATTTCCCCTTTTCTTAAAATATTCTTCTCTAATATGAATATTCTCTAATATGTACATTCAGAAGCTAAATAACATGTTGACTTTGTGTATGTTTTCAATAAAAGTCTTGTTAAAATAGGTTCATTGATGAAACTTTCTGTTTAAAGTAATCCTGGAGTGGCATCAGAAGTATGTATAATAAATGAATTCATCATTGAGAAGATGATGTGGAGGTAGGTGGGAAAATGCTGCTGGATAACTTCGGTACCTATCACACATATTTTATCAGAACCTGATCGGACTGATTTTGTTTCATAAGTTCAGTCAGTTTTGAAACATACTGCGGGAGTGGGGAAGTTGAGGATGCATTAAAGGAAGTTTAGTTTTTTGAGGAATGTGCTGCTTCTGTTTTTCCACTGAGATCCACTGAACTGACAAGGTATTGCAGATCTTTCTTGCTCTTCTTCCCCTGAAAACTTTAAAGATACTAATTGTCATTTCTAACAATTACTTAGACTACCAGTGCCAAGCCATTTAGTTTTAACAGTGAGAGCTGTTCAGGCTGCACTATAAAAGCACGTGACAGAGTAACTTGGTGAAAAGCTGAAATTTATTCTACGCCGTGGTCTATCTCTCGAAAAAACCAGTTAATGTATATGTATTGAAGACTCAGGTTAAAAATATGAAGATCCATTGGATGAGAGGCAGAAGGATGCAAAGATAAGAGCTAATGGCCACATATGATAAACCTCCACTGCTCAAATCTTGGCTTTATAATAGTCATGAGCTCTTCAGTAGAAAATCCATTCTTTCATGAAGAGCTTTGTCCTGAGAAAGTTTTTGCCAGATTCATAACATGACTAAAGACAGAAGAATTTTTCCGAGGTATTTTGCACCTCTGCTGGATAGTTAGTATGTACTATGGAGTAAATGAAGAAAAGGCGCCTCTATTGAAACAGAAAAAAATGATACTTTAGAAAATTAAAAAGTATTGTGAAAAATTATTTATAAATCTCTTCTCCTTCCTCCCTACCTTCTTTCCCTGCTCTCACTTCAAAAAAAAAAAAAACAAAATCCTTTTCCGCTTAAGGTCTCTCATAATCCTGGCCTTTTGACACATTCTGAAGCAGCTCTTGTTGGGCAAAGTCAAATGTGTCAGCTATTCTGCCATGCTGTATTTTCTGCCGTATCTGTATTTTCTGTCAGGATGTTCCTACAAGACTAAAAATTGGCTAATCGTTGGCCATTGTTTATTTTTCTTTTAGCCTTAAGTTTAATCATCGATTGACTGTAAAGTAAACATAGAAATAGATGGGCTGATCATCAAATTTTCTGTCAGTAAAAGTGTATGTGCTTGTGTATGTTTAAAAGTCAGTCCACTTACAGGTCCACTGATGGACTCATGGATGTATAAAGACTATATATATTCCATTCTATGTGGACTCCAGGGGTCAAGTCAAACTAACTTTTCTAAAAGAAAATTAGGAAAATTACCAGTCATATAGACTTTCTTCAGATGCTGATATCATGACTGCTTATAAGGAGCCTGGACATCACAGAAGTGCCTTAATTTTGTTGTGTCATTCCCTCAGTATTAACCAGTAACAGATTTAGAGCTCTGCTTTCATATTGATCAATTTAGGTGAGTTGGGATTTTATTAGTGACTTGGTTTCATTTACGATTAGTGGACTAACTCTTGAGCAAAGGTAGTTTTCAACAACACAGATAAATTCTCAGAAATATCAAATAGCATACTGGCACGCTGCTCTTAAGCATGGACAGTGGTGTAGAGATTGAGAAAGCAAACCACTGTAACTTGCAGCAGTGTGTCTAAGAAGCTGGGTGACAAAAATAAAAGCAGTGCAACTTTCAGTGAAGGTAGAAGAACATTGAGTACTTCTAGTAAACCCCAATGTCTGCTGATTTCTTCCATAACAATGCTTAGCATGCACATGGGTTTGCTAAGCACAGACCTATGTTAATAAACTTTATTAATCTTATAGACCATTTTTCTTAAACTGTTTGCCAACAGAGCAGAGACAAAAGTATAAATAAATTTCTATCCTGAGAAACTTTCTGACTAGCTACTAAACATAATTTCCAAGGAAGTCTTATTACTAGGGGCATATTTCACTTTTTTCCCTCTCCATGCCTGTTTTGTTTCTGTGGGTTTTTTTGAGCACCGAAGCTTGCTTCATCACTTTAAGAAACTTGTGCAAATGTTCATTGCCTTTCAAAAAATAATCTGCCATTAGCCAATATAATACATTAAAATTTTCCCTGCTGCTGTTCAAAAACATTACACTGTGAAATTTGAACTGTTTGCGTTTCAGCCAGACAGATGAATTCACTGATTCCTTACTCGTAGCCTAAATGGAAACTTGCTCTTCCAGACACATCCGCATCAAAGTGTACTGAAGCAAATCTGGGGTTGTGTTGTCTAGTATGATTTTCCTTTGCTTTTTATTACTCCAGAAAGAGGAATGGGAAGCTATTCTGTGGTAATATTTCCATGGCCTTTACAATTTTCCATTAGGCCAACAGTTCCTGCACATGCATTACGGAAGCAAAACCAGCAGTGTTTATGCTGCATATGAGTGTTGACCTGAGGACTATTGATGATATTTCCTTTTCTGCTACAGCATATCCTATGCATATCAAGCACATGTGTACAGGTAATCGTACATCTGAAGACATCTTTATTGTGTCAAAACTTAGCTGTGGAGTGCAGAGAAGTATCCAACACATACTTGGAAGTCAGAATTTCTGATTTATTTTAAGTTGCCATTCTCACTTCTACAATCTTTAGTTATTCAGATACACTTAGTTTATCCAATGTCTTGTCCAGTTTAACTAAAACAAAATGAGCAAAAGCATGCACTTGTGCAATTTGTACAGCTCAAGTACAGCTGCTCAGCCACGTGACCATCCATCCATCCATCCATCCATCCATCCATCCATCCATCCATCCATCCATCCACCCATCCACATCTTCACATCATAGGATGGAAGGGAATTCCTGTCAGTATGCCTTTTTCTCCCCTTGTCTCAGATATGCAGCAGACCTCCTCATTCTCATCTTAGCAGGATCTCTTCAAAACCATTTGGATATTCTACCTTCCCTGTTTTTCATCCTCCCTCCCCTTACCCCTCTATACCTCACTCCTGAAAAGCCTTCCTAGAGTCTCACCTCTCCAGGGGTTAGAAAGCAGCAATTCCTGTTCTCATGCTGAGGCAATAGCTATCTCTTTTTTGTCTTAATAACAGTCTTTTTAATTTGAGAGATTATTTTTTTACATTATTGGATAAACCAACACCTCTTCTGCACACCTGTATTTATCCTGGACAATGAAGTTGTCGAGGTGATGTGGAAAATTCTAAAAAGCTGATACAGATACTTGGCATCCTTTCAAATTAGGGAGAAAGGAAAAGGGAAAAAAACCTACTAGGTAAATTTTAAGAATTAATCACTAGGCAGGTTAACCTCCATATACTACTTCAGTTCATAAGACTGGGTGAAAGATCAGAGTTGGGTAATCATGGATTCTGGTGCAGTATTATTCAGCTAGGTGTACCGAAATACTGGCATCCTGGAAAAGCTCTACTTCATGCAGATACTCCAGAGACTAGTACCTGTAGTTGTTTAGCACCCCAAACTTAGCTAAACTTACCACTTTCACAAAGAAATTAATTTTTCTTTTCCTAGGAAAATAGGCCATAATGTATTCAACAGAGGAAGCCAGGCACATACTGCACTGGCCTCCTTCTGCCTCACCAGACCTATGGTGTCTGAACTAAAATCTCATATTCCTGGGGTTTCCCGTGGATACGCCAGGTGGGAAAGAACTCACCCAAATCAAATGTAAACCAGAGGAGCTGTCTTGGTGGATCAGGCACTTTCCAGTGGTGACAAATTTGACATGTGAATGGGATGCAATTTCACCTTGCTTTTTCTTACCTTGTTTCTAGCAACCAGAGTGAGTCAATGCTGAAATTGGAGTGTACCGGGTAAGCTAATATTTGTCTGTGCTCCTTGATGGATCATTACTTTATTTCGGTGAAAAACAGGATGTACACATGATGAGAAGCGTAAAATATTTTGCTGTCTTACTAAGCACATCCACAAACTTGAACATCAGCTGTTTACAGATAAGAATTTAATAAAAGTCTACTTTCAGTTTCAGACTGAAAACTTGCTCTTTTGAAAGGTTCCATGAAATGAAATGTTTTGCTTGGGCATGCAAGCACTGAGACCCTAAACTAAGGGAATCTATCTCTTCTGTGAGTCTGGAGAACCTGAGGCCTCACGCTGCAGAAGTCTGCCAGGCAGGGTGCCAACCAGGGGAGCTACAAGGAAAACAGGCATGATGAAAATGTGCCTTTAAGGCAAATGCCAAAATCTGTAAGCATGTGTGTGCTGCCAAAGTTTGACAAAAATTGGCAGATTCTATTGAAGTATTTCTATCAAGACAAACTATTTTTCAATATAAATTTATGATATATTTGCCAACTATAACTTAAATAGTTTTCTGTATAACTTCCAAGATGAATAGTGACTTGTTGGTAATGACCTCTGACACTTTTAATGGGGACTGTTTTTTCAGAGAGTTCTTATAACTACCCTTTGAAAAGCGAGTAGATACTATGGTTCCTCTGTTGACTTAGGCATATAAAAACATGAGTTATTTGAGCAGTTAAGTCACTGGATTTAACACATGGAAAGTTAACTGACATATTCTTAAAAAAAGAACAAACTGACTTGAGGGACCTGGCTCACATTTACCAAGTAAACAGCTGCAGCAGTTTAAGATGTTACTGTCTCAGCCTCCAGCTGTTTGTTACTGGCCTTATAACAGAGCAAAAATTGAATATTTCAACTCTTCTGGTTGACACTCAGAAGAATCTAAGCACAGATTTTATCTTAATGTTTAAGTTAATTTGTCCACTTGTGAATTAGAGCTGTGATGCTTCATTCTGCCAGCTCTGGCATCTGGAAAAGGGGCAGGAAGGAGAGTGAGGGCATTCTGCTGCTGTAGCTGTTTGCCAGAAGTCACAGATCAGAGTGCTTAACTGTATTTCTTGCAAGCATAAATCCCTGAGGGTTTTGAGGTGTTTCAGGCTTCCTGATTTCTCCTGAAATAGGATTTAAGGTCTTCAGAGGGTAATTAGGCCCACCTGAGGTTTCTAAACTTGCCACTTTTGCTCATGGCATTGTATCTCTATGTTCACCACAGATGATCACTATGTGTTATGAATAGGAATCTTAATAAAAACAATAATTAAGGTGATTTGAAAAGCCCATGCTCATGTAAAATGTGTGTATCCACAGGCTTTACTCTGTCATCTAGCCAAATGGAAGTACAATCAAGAATATGCATGGCACTAAGTGGTGAAAAGTTAGAGTAGGCATTTGGCTCACAGCTCCAGGCTGGAAAACCTCTAATAGGCGAAACGAGACCTACTAGTAAAACATTATGACTGTAGTCTTTCTTAGGGAAATAAGGAGCTTTAAATAAGGAGCACATTTTATGCTCCTGAGTTGAACTTGACTTCGCCTTTATCCTAATGGGAAGTTTTGCACATCAAAGTTCCATCTGGAAAACGGGCCAGTTCAAGATTAACTGCTTTCTCTCTGGTAATGGCCTTTTCATATTCATTGTGGTCTGAAAACAGCCTCTCTTGGCTAAAAAAATGCAGATGTATGTATATGAATATACACTAACATTAAAGTTGGAAGAGTTCCTACTAAACACACAAAGAGTCACCAGAAAGTATTTATTTAAAGCTGAAATACCCCTTCTTGTTTTCAGAACTCAGTAAAACAGGAAGGAAAAATTCCATAGACTGTTGCTTTTCAAGTTCACAACATTTCAGGAAATTCAGAGAAAGTTTTAGAATTCGGAAGCTGAATGCATACGTAGAAATTGGGAAGAGCACAAAGCAAAACTGCTAGGTACCCAGTATATCTGTTCCCCTTTTTGCAACAATTGAGATGCACAATATTTTTATATATTCTGAAAATTTATTACTATTAGCCACTTGCTTGTGAGAAAAAATACAAGTTTGAGCTTCACAGCTGGGGTAACATAGGTTTGCATGCGTGAACGGGCTTGCTCTAAACAAGCTCACATTGATAAAAAATCAGTCTCAGTATGAGTACCTACACAGACAGATATTATCCTGACATATCTAAGTCTTCTTATGGATTACTGATGCTTGGAAAATGCAATATTCAAAAATATGCAAGAATGTACAATATTCTGTCAGCTCCTCATTATGTTTCTATATTTAACTACATTTGTAGATGGCAAGCTGACAAAGAAAGTAAATGAATGACTTGGGCACAGAGAGCAGCAACCTTGAACCCAAAACTAATAAAAGGCAGGCATACTAAGTGATATATTCTCACCTTGCCAGTTAACTTAGATGCATCCAAAGACCCTTAGATGAGATGTTCTGTGAGAGGCAAAAGGTATACTGTGTCCATGAAGTGTGAGTTACAATCCATTTACAAAAAACCTCTTTGTCACACATTTGAAGCACTTGTAAATACACAGACTCCTTGTAACTACAACCACAGTTGCCTCAGAGGTCACAGTGTTTGTAGGCTGACTGCCGAATAAAGGCACAGCCCTTGAAGTCCTAATGACAGGCACTAGTTAGTCATGGCAGACCCATGGGTTTCCAGCCTTGTTTAGCACAAATCTCTCAGCACATTGCTAACAAAGTACCGTGAGAAAGTAGAATATAGTTTCACAGTATGTTGCATTAAACTTCACCTGTGCATCTCCTATCCCTGTGCAAAATGTGGAGCTCGAGGTAGTAAAGAATGCACACACAGAGACTTGTCTGTCAATGGTTGGTGATAGCAGTGAGATCCTTCACAGTGCTATATGAAAACAAATATGATTACATGACATAATTTACTCTTTTGATCAAGAGGACAGAGGTGTCAGCGACTGTACTAGAAATATAATTTCTTCTGTGTCTTGTTTCCCAGCCTTGAGTCAAAACTGACCTTGTTTTTCCCTGGAAGCACCTTGTGGCTGGGCTCCAGCTCCTGGGGCAGGGGGCGGTCCCTGTCCTTCCTTTATCAGCCTCAGGGCTTTGCCCTTGTGCAAGCCCTTGCACTGTCTTTTGCATCTCACAGACCCCCTGTTTTCACATTTACTGTAGGTCTGCTACACACTTTTGCTTGTGACGAGGCTCAGGCAGCTTTTGGACCAAAGGAAGGAGACTGCCTTCCGGCTCTTCCACTCTTACAGCAGACAGCATATGAAGATAATAACTCCGTGGCTCTGGGAAGGAGGCAACAAAGTGGGAAGGCAAGGTACTGCAGAGGATGCAGGACTAGTATTATAAATGCTGCAATATTCTGCATGCTTAATAACTCTCCTGTCACACATATTTAAAATCTTGGTTCACATACTCCCTGTCTAATTTGTTTGGAGCAGACTTATTCATGTATTCACGGCCTTAAGGGTGATGAAATTAATTTATTACTCTAATCTTCTCTCAACATTTGTACTCTTTTTTTGGCTAAGCTGGGGCTTTTACCAGTAAAATTATATTGGCACAACTTCTAAAGCAGACAGATTTATATGAGCACAAAAGTATTTAATAACTATAGTGCTTAAATCCCCACTCATACAAAAATAGATATATAAGTATGACTAGATCCAGACCATAAGATCACTTGAACTAAATTCTCATAAGTAGCCCAACTTTACTGTTCAGACAAAGCCTTAGCTTCCTCTTTCAAATCACTTTGCCAAGTAGCTGTCGTCATTTTATGATGTAAACAACCATGCATTTGCCTGAAACTACCAAAGCAATCTCTATTGAGCCAAGTGGGTAATATCACAATTCTAGATTGAATTCAAACCAGTGTTTAAAGACAAAAACGCCAGGGCATTGCCAATTTTCTGGGCCATCCAGTAACCATTAGCTTACGTCGTCTGATTTGCATGATAATTGTAAAATAAGAGGCTGTGTGATTTTACTCCATTACCAATATCTATTCATAATTTGGGTTTTTTGGGGGTGTGGAGTTTTTTCTAGTAGGTACGTATTAACAACTTCTTATTCCCAACGCACTGCGGACTTTACTTTTAAACCGTAGTATTCAATAAGGAAACCATGCTTAGAGGAAAAAAGAGAGCAGTGAGATTGCCCAGGAGGTCCCGGCCGGAGGCGCGGCGCTCGCAGCCGGGTCCTGCGGTCCCGCAGCCGGGTCCCGCAGTCCCGCGTCCCGCAGTCCCGCAGCCCCGCAGTCCCGCAGTCCCGCAGCCGAGTCCCGCAGCCGGGTCCCGCAGTCCCGCAGCCGGGTCCCGCAGTCCCGCAGCCCCGCAGCCCCGCCGCCGAGTCCCGCAGCCGAGCCCCGCAGTCCCGCAGCCCCGCCGCCGAGTCCCGCAGCCGGGTCCCGCAGTCCCGCAGCCGAGCCCCGCAGTCCCGCAGTCCCGCAGCCGAGCCCCGCAGTCCGGGCGTGCCTCGCCACCTCCTGGCCGGCCCCGGCACCTGCCGCAGGCGGCTCCGAGCGACTTCTCTCAACACCGGCGATCCCTCTGTTTCCACAAAGCATTTGGCGCAGAGGAAGTAAGTAGATGCCAGCCTACCGGGATATTTTTAAACGTGAAAACGCAATAATTCACGTTAAAGTAGGTACTAAGTGTCCTTCTGTCTGCTGTCGGAATGTTTTGGAGTTTTCCACTGCTGCTAGTCACTCTGTGTATCAGAAAAATAAGGTTCTCCCTGCCTTCCATTTGCATGAAAAAGCTAGAAGTTCTTTTTAAATATAGAAGCAGATGCCAACAGCTAGAAACGGATAGAGTACTTCTGGCAGCTTCTAGTCAGCAGAGGTCATGGAGCAGTGCTGCCAAGCAACTTACCGGCAGCCACTTTCAACTAAATTATAAGATAATACTGCATAGGAAGACTGCTGAATGTCCCACTTTCAGTTCAAAAGCATTAATCCATAAGACAATAGTAAGACACATTCATTGAAATGATTAGCGGTTTAACTGAAATTAATGTTGGGCAAAGAGTGGTTATGAAGTAAAAATCTTAGCTTGCATAAAAAGGACTTTAAACAATTTGAATATAAATAAGATCCTGAAAGTTCCTTAGAAAAGTTGGGCAAAGAAAAGGTGTATTCATGAGAATACATTAATCTGGTTTAATTCCATCCAGAGAAGGCAAACACAATGTTTTTATCTCTAGATCAAAGTGATTTTTCTTTGAAATAAGGAAGCATATTTGGAAAAGCAAGTTAAAAACCACAGCCAAACCGCAGTGAGATACACTTGGGAATATAAAAAGAAAGGTAGGATATTCAACTACCTACAAGTAAATAGGAGCTGATTATTGCTCTTAGACTCCTTTTACCTGCTTAATTTTCACTTCTTGAAATTCTTCCTGTTCGGTCTCGCAATTCTTTCGCTTTCAAACTGTCCAGTATCTGGCATCTAATATATATTGAAAATGTTGACAGTTTACTTTGTTATTTACCATTTTGATTGTAATGTCTCCCTAAGTATGTTCTGAAAGTCTCTCTAAAGCTGTTTTTTTGCACAACTAAATACCCAGCTGTATTGAGCAATTTAATGTGTAGCTCACATCTGTCTACCATTAGAGTTCCCCAAGTAAAAATTCTGCCACTTACATAATTTGACCTTTCCCAGTAGATGTGCAGTTCGCTTCTCCAATCCTTTGCAAATTGTTCTGTTGTAATCCACATGCTGCTTGTGGTAACATTTTCCCTATTTCTTTTACTGCCACTTCAGCTTGTCTGCTCATTAGGCATCACATGGTAATAGAAGTAGTCTCTTCTTCTGGAATATCTTCCAGCATGATTCTCATGGGACTGCTGCCAAAATTGGCCATGGTTGGGTTCCTTTATAAATTTATTGAATAAGACCTACATCCAGCGAAGCCTTTCTGCTGGAAAGTCTTTGTGCTTGTCAGGGGAAACCAGCCACAGTCTGGAAGTGGCCAGTTTGGTACTGGAATACCTTTGCATCTCCTTCTCTTTGGCTGGAAGGATTAAGAGGATGGCAAGAGGATGGAAGCATGGAAAAACACGGGCAAATAGGCGGCCAATTAAAATGCAAGACTGCTTTCCTCCAGTCAAAAAGACAGAGGTTTTTGCTGATTAAACTTTAGAGTATTATAACACTGTTCAAGTACAGGATAGAGTAAGTTTAGCGCTGGCTTCTGAGGATAGATATGTGAAGAAAAACAAATATTACATCAAAATGGAATCTGCAACAGTGAAGTCTTTGCACAGAATACTTGTCTGTTCCTGCTTGTAAGTGGGTTACCCACATGTTCAGGAGGATGTGTTTCTGCAAAGGTAGCTAACCTGTCATCCTACAGAAATTTGTGTTTCAAATCTAAGGACAGTAAAAGCCAAATTCACCTTCACTAAGAAAATTTTTCAGTTTACAGGCACTGTATCGCAAGTTACCTAATGTGTGGTTCTGAACTTTATAGTATATACACACTTTGCAAACTTTATTTTATCAATCTTTACAATAGTCATGTGAAGATCAAACTGCTGTCACTCCTGTTGAATATTCTTTCTGTTTGTAAAAAGCATTGAGGTGCATCTCAGTTAAGCATCTTTTTTCACAGTGAGAGCCTAGTCTGGCAGAATCAGAACAGAAAGAGGACTAGAGAAAACAAATTTACAGTCTTTGCCGCAATGCGACTGTACCAATCCTTCTGTATCAATGAAAGAAATTACTGACTAAGTTCAGGAAAAGTTTTCCCCAGTGTAGTACAATGGAATTAGATCCATTACTTGTATATTTCACTTATTCCACTGTGGTCTTAGTATTTCTGAGTTCGACCACACTTTATTTCTTAGATCTTCTGAAAAGTGAGCCCTTGTAAGGCTCTGGACACAGCAGTCAAACATTACTAGTCCCATTCAAAATCTGAAGATATATTTAATATTGACTTAGGCATCAGTCTCTTCCAGTACACAGTTCCTTTGCTTGTCAAATATTCTTAACCTACTCTGAATTGCACTATTGCTTCCCCAAAATGTGGTGGCTTAGGACCTGCCTTGGCATGAAGACTCATTGCTTTCTGTCAGCATCATCTAACTTGGTTTTATATTGTTTGATACTTATGAAAGAAATAAATGAAAGAAGCTTGAGCAGGAAAAAATTAATCTTTTCCAAAAGCACTGGGTCTATATCCTGAAAGTTCTGCTCTAAAATACGTTGTTGTTTAATAAAAGCTTGTTTCCTACTTGAATATCCCTTATTAAATAAGAAAACAAATATAAGCAGATAAAGCGATCTAAGTTACTTTGTTTACCTCTCTTCGGGGCTATGGCATTAAAACAGAAAGTGTAAGAAATTTGTGGGGGCAAGCATTAGCTTAGCAAATTGCTACCAGGAGATGGCACCATTAACAAAATAATTTGAGTGCCACATATAAGTTCCTCTCGGCCACCTCTGTGTCTGAATACTTTGGCAATTCCAGGTGTTGTCTGACTGTGATCCTGCAAATCGTTTATCCAGGCAATTCTCTCATGCCAGTGATCCCAGGCGTGGTGGAAGGGCCCTGCACGCTGCATCACCGGTGACTTATTTGCTCCGGTTGGCAGACCAGGACTTACCAAATTCAGGAAGAGGCTAGGAGATACTGGGCAACATTTTCCTCTCTGATAAGTATATATTGATTTGGAAATAGGATTGAAGGGATCTAGGGACATAATATATATCCATACATAATAGGTCGGGGGCTTTATTTATTTATTTTAATTGTATTTTATTCTGCCATATATAGGCTGCCATTTAACTTGCATGGAGAACTGAATGCGGTGTCAGAGAAGGGCTGATGTGAAGTGGACTAGCTCCAATCACAGCTGCAAGAGCCAAATGCAAATATTCAAACACTCCTTCCCAGAGGCTGAAGGTATGACATTCTTTGTCATTCTTCCAACGTCTCTAAAGAATAGCATTAAATGATTTTATATTTACAAGCCTGCAGGGAATCCATCTTAAAATGACAAGAATTTTAAGTCTCTGAGACCTTACTCTACTCTGCTCTGAGAATATCCCTGTGGTCGAATTGGTTCTGGGAGAGGTGAAGGAAAGATTTTGGTTGATGACTACAATGTCAGAATTTCACCTGTTAACTGCAGACAAACTGGAGCTCTGCACTCCACGGCTTGCAGGATCGAATCCCTTGTGTGACAGGAAGCAAAATATTTGCCATGTGTTTCATTTCAGTTTTAAGTACTTCAGGTTTTGAATCCTCTTGGTTAAGTAATTGATGTTTGAATGCCCTGTCTCCTGCTTGGTATTTTAAAATAAACCTTGCTACAGCACAGATTATGAATCAAAACAGCTGCTGAAGCTGAAAGTGTACTTAAGCAGCAAGATGGCTCTTTGTGAATCATAGTAACTAGTCTTACATATATCAGTATCCAGAGAGCTAAATTTCATGTACTTAGGTTTAAAAAATTCATTATATAGATCTGGTGTTTACAGATTTTTTTAAATTTTTTTTTATGTCTCCCCCATCTCTTCCTGCCAAAAAAACAATGAACTAAAAAATCCCTTGTTATCAGTATCTGTTGTCAAACTTGTGTTTCTCATATGCCACAGCATATGAGATTATGAATAAATCTTTTGTCTTCTGTAAATACAACCAGAAGCCATCAAAAGTCGATTTTTACAAGCATTCCAGTAAGTTGTTTGCAAGATAGCTGAACTCTGTCATAGAAGCCCCTCTAGGCATGGTTAAAACACCAAGGTTATTACTTTTTCATTGGTTGCATGATGAAATTTTAGAGGGCTGAATAAAGAGAAGAAAACCATGGCTCAAATTTTGACATTCTGGTGGGGTTAGGTCAGGAGGTGTGTGTATATATATCACTGTAAAGAAGCCAGGCCATGAAAACATGCAGGGGGTAATCAATTGCTCTGCATTAAAAATTGTGATGAATATGCTGTGGTAAGAAAGATTGGATACAATTTTCTTGAAGCATGCAAATGCCCATGTAAAATCTGGGTAGAAAAACTTCACTCCTCTGCTAAAACAGAAAGGGAGGTGATTCTCCCCTTCTCCTCAGCCCTGGTGAGGCCACATCTGGAGTACTCTCTTCAGTTCTGGGCTCCCCAGATCGAGAAAGACATGGAGCTCCTGGAGAGGGTCCAGCAGAGGCTACAGAAAACTATTGGCAGACTAGAGCATCTTTGTTATGAGGAGAGGCTGTGGGGGCTGGACCTGTTCATCCTGAAGCAGAGAATGTCGAGAAAAGACCTTATCAATGCATAGGAATATCTGAAGAGCAGGTGTCGGAAGAATGGGGGCAGACCCTTTTCACTGGTGCCCAGCAACAGAACAAGGCACAACAGGCAGAAACTGAAACACAGGAAGTTCTGTCTGAACATGAGGAAAAACTTCTTTACGTTGAGGGTGACAGAGCACTGGAACAGATTGTCCAGAGATGTTGTGGAGTCTCCTTGTCTGGACATATTCAAAATCTGCCTGGATGTGGTCCAGTGCAACATGTTCCATGTGAATCTGCTCTAGCAGGAGCACTGGTGTAGAGGACCTCCACAGCTCCCTTTCAGCCCAAACCATGCTATGATCCTGTGAAATCAGAAATTATAGAAACCATTGCTCAATACACACAAAATCACTCAGAAGATATAGTACAAGGAGCATAATAATTGAAAATAAATACAAGACACTGAAAGCAAATTAATGTAGAGACCATCAGGAGTGCAGGAGGCAAAATTACAGTATGGTGCTATTTTATTCATCAAACAAACAGCCTAAATTGAGTAAAAGTAGTGTAATAACATCAAAAATTTAAAAACTGGGGCAAAATTCAACAGCTGGATAAGCAAATGGAATTACGGATAAAGATGTTCTCAACTTTTTGTTATCTACAGTGAAAAGGGAAATAAAAAATCGTGCACGGTCTTTGTAATCAACCAGAACTCAGAATGCATTTCTCATCCTAGCCAAAAGCGGCACACAGAATGGTCCCTAGCTGCCTGGAGTCATTAATAAATGTTATAGTATTACTCAGTATTTCTACTGCACAATGATGAGCTACGACAGCCTTTGTCTTTCCTAACTTCTAGTCTTACTGCTGTAGCTTGCTAAACCTTGTTCCCTGAGCTTCAGCAAACCCTCTGAACTACATGTTCTGAGAAGCTCTAACAAGCTATGTCCTCTAAAAAGCTATATTTACTGCAAAATATACCTTACTTCACACATTCATGGCAAAAGACCCAGTGAAGTCAGAGCTCTCTCTACATGCACTGGGTTTATCTGCAGTTCTGTTTTCAGTTCACCATACAGAGAATAATGCTCAAAGAAGTTTGAGAAAATATGTTTTTATCTTTTCTTGGCTATCATTTTTAGCAGAATTATTATTTGGTTATAACCTCAATTTAAATGAATCAGGGACAGTACAAGTTACAGAGTTGAAAGCAGGACCAGTTTTAGTTCTTCATTCCTACTGGCCATTCATCTGAATGTCATGAGGGAATCTAGCCACTGAGTGCCTGAGTGTTTGGAGTCTCTGGAACTGATGAGAAGCCTGAGCACTGCCCTTTAACCTTCTGGCCCCTTGGCTTACTCTTAGATTCTCTCAGAAAAAGCTGAACCTTGCTGTTCAGCTTCCTATCCCAGCAGTAAATTCAAACTCCATTGTTACCTGAAGTCCTAGAATCACTCTGAAAAGTGAGCTCTCTTCTTTACAATTTAACCCCTCAAGTGCCAAATCAATGATGTGATCAACTTCCATTGTAGCAAAAGTTTTGTCCTCTCTTTTCTAAATAGGATTGGTTTTTACTTTATACAATGGACGAGATTATAGAGTTCTGTAAAAAAACCCAAATATCGTAAAAGTAATATGTTTTGTTAAATATGCCTTTTGTTAAATCTGTCCCTATTTATGAAAATCTTGGTAATTCATCTGTCTTCACGAAGATAAGGAAAGACACTATGTCTTCCCTCAGCAGAATGCCTCAACAGTTCCAAGCTTCTCATTCCACCTGCTGAGATTTGCAAGCAAACTGCTATCAAGCAGGGACTCAACTGCTCAGAGGAACTAGAGCTTATAGTTGTAGTTCTTGTGCCTGCAGTCCCTAGAATAAAAGTGTGAGAGTGAAAGTAGGGAAACACATCTTAGACTTGAAACCAAGGTGGATTTTGCAATCTGATGTGATTGCAATCTGATGTGTTATGTTTATATTCTGGAAATTATGCATTGATAGATTCCCACATTAATTGAGTTTTTCCAAGGAGAATAAGGGATTAATACAACACTCCATCAAAATAGCAAATAATTATAATAAGACTAGTCAAACTGAATATTGTGTTGCATACTCAAAAAGCTGGTAGGGTTGTGAAACAACTAGGGCAACCTTGCTGTGAAGAGACTTCACTGTGTTAGCCTGAGTTAAGATGGAACAGACAGGCAGTAGTGTGCAGGAAGTGCAAAAGCGAGGAGGTAGATTATCAATGAGAAATCCAGAAAACAACAGGAAAGAAGAACAAGGACAAGGCTTATATAGACAATTGTTTGTATTTTTACTCCAGAAGAAATGGTACGTATAGCCACTCTAATTTCTTCCGCATGACAGACGTAGAATCTCATCCTAGTTTTCTCCCCTATCAAGTGCAAAACTTTTTGATTGAATATTGCAGAAAGAACTTCAAGCCTCCCATCCTCTCCCTCATTCTCATTGAGAGGCTGGGGGCTGTTTGGTATAGTAGCTATGGAACAACTCTTTTCCACAAATTTCAGGCATTGACTTCTGTCTGATACATTTTTTCTGTCTTTATGTTTCTGTTTTAGAGTTGATCAGAGGAGAAAAAGAAAAAGGAAAGTATTCCACATGCTGGAATAAAACTGCATTTCTGCTGACCCTGATCTTCAGGTCGAACAAAGAAATCATCTGTACCCTCAATCATCCCTCAAGCCGAAAGCACTTGCATCAAAGACCTTCAGTGTAAAAATCAGCTAACCAGCAAACATGCAAACGAACAAAACATTTATTGGTGAACAGTGGACTATTTTTCAATTAGTTCTTAGTCTCTGTAATCCTGGCCAAAACCTGATTTGGTGACCAATCTAACAGTCACGAAAAGCTCGCCAACAGTGGTGCAAGTTGGACCTGAAAGCCATTGAGGCACACTTTGATTCCGGGCTTTACACAGACACACTGCAAGGTACATTTCCCTATACTCCAGACGTTTACCAACAAGCCTAGTAAGCTCAGTTTCTCTCTACTTTTAGTGAATTGTCACATTTGTTAGTGCTGCTCCTTGCTTATATTTTGATGTAAATTTTAATTTAGATTATAAGACTTTAGGTCCATCTGCCCGTAGAGGGCTACAAAACCCTATGACTTTAAATAGAGCTGCCTGAAAATGGTGGAACTGGGGTTATGTTGGAAGGCTTTCCTCTCTCTTTCCTGCCCAATCCACTGAGAGAAACTGATGACTGTTTTAAAAAGCAGATCACCAACATCTAGAACTCTGGAATCACAGGTCAAATCTCAGCAGGATTTGCTCAACTCTTCATCCTTCCAAAGTACCTAATGAAAGTAAACATAGGGCATCAGGATGAAACCTTGTAAGAGGAGCAGCTGCCAGCACTAGGTTAAAATATCTTCTAGGAGTTCAGCCATAGGCAAGTACTCTACTGGTGGTCGTGGGCAAAATTTTCCTTCCAAATTTCACAGTCTTAATAGAGGGCCCTTCTCCCTTGCAGTAGTCTGTATGAATGTAGCTCTTGGAAGCTGTAAATAAAAGTGACAAAATATTTGACATCTGAACAATTTTTTATGTGGAATTTTGTTTTCAAGTGTCAAGAGTACCCTTCCAGAAAAAAAAAAGTCAAACCATAAAGAAAAAAATCACCAAAACAAATAAACAAACAAAAACCGTGTGAAGTTTAACAAACTTTTGTTTCTCAGACAGATTAAAAAAAAAAAATCCTTTTCTTTTCCAAGAAAAAAGTTGAGTCCTAAAACCCTACAGTTTTTGACAAACAGTTCTTCATGCTAGTTTTAGGTTTAGTTAGATTTTCTCTGATTGCTTGAATCATAGTAGGCAAGCCAGTTCATTAAAAGGGGCAAGATTATGAAAGACATACATTGCATATCTGATAAATATCTTATGTATGCACAAATTGAATATTAGGAAAAAAATTCTTCACTGAAAGTGTGGTCAAGCATTGTAATAGGCTACCCAGGGAAATGGTGGAGTTACTATCCCTGGAAGTGTTAAAAAAAAATGTAGATGTGTCACTAAAGAACTCAGTTTAGTGGTACACTCATTAGTGTTAATGGTTGGACTTGATGATCTTGGAGGTCTTTTCCACCCTTAGACATTCTATGACATAATCTTTCATAGTTATTTGAAATGGAGATGACAAGACACACCCTTCTAGACAGTGTTGTAGTGTGACAACGAAATGTCACCTTTTCCCAAAGTTTACTAATAGGATAAAATTAGAGGTGAGAAAAATAAAAACCTTTGATGACATCAAATACAAGTTATCAGAATTGTTGGCCTCTTATAGAGAGCTCAGATACACTAAGATCTGAATAGCTTCCAGAGAAGTGACGCATTCCTGTTTTTACGAGGTTCCACAGCTGTATTTTTTTTCAAAGTACAAAGAAATACATAGAAAAAAAAAGCCAAACCACTGGGATAATCATTCTTCTAAAACTGGATTGAAATCACTAGAGAAATCAAACGAACTGTAATTGAATTAATGTTTACCAATAATTTTGCTATATTGCGTCTTGAATTTAATTTCTATCCTCTACCTAGAGAGTTGTCTCTAAATTTTTCCTACATTTTGTCCATACCCAATATTCCTTGCTTCTTCAGGCTTTTTATCCCCACAGTGTGAGGCCTAAAAGCTCCTTCTAAACCACAAAAGAGCAATGTGTACATCACTTCCATAACTTAATTGACAAAATTTAAATGAATATTTAGAATTTAATCATTAAATTGTACCTAAGATATATCTAGGACTATATAAGTGATTGAGGGTTCTGGGAAAGGAAGGCAAGGTGAGGTAAGGCAAGTGGGAGAAGGCATGGAAAGGCAAGGCAAGGCAAGGACATTGGTCCAGAATTTTAAGGCTTGAATATCCACCTTTTCTTCCTAAAGATATGTTATTATTTATTATTGATATTATAATAATATTGCATTATCATCTTCTACTCCACCAGTTAAGGATCAAAATGTGCAAATAATACGTTAGGCTCAGGGCAGCTGGTCGGCAAAAAACAATATGTTTTTTGGAAGAGTTTGAAATCCATGTAATAGTAGGACTATTTTAAGTTCCCTCTGCACATTTTCTTTACATTTGAAACACCTTGTATGCAGCTATTCTATGATGGAGGTTATGGTCTGATTCTTACTAGCTTATGATATTTGCCTTACTCCAGAGATTTTGTAGAAGCTGTAGAAATCCGTGCAATGCATACCAAACAACCATTTTCTCACTCTTGTATCAGCACAATATGGTTTTACCACTTTATTCTAGGAATTAAAAGTGAAGCAAACTAATAAAACTCATTACAGACAGAATTTTGATAACAACAGTCATTAGCATATCTGAGTTTGTTCTGTGTATTAGTGCCACCAATGCTAGGCTGACGAGTAGCAAAGAGCACCTGTCAAAACAAAAGAGCTTCACGCCTCACAAGTTTAAGCCCCAGGTAAGAAACTCGGCCTTGTGGATAGGCTGAAAAGAAGATGTTGCAACCTGAAACGAAATAGACTTGTAAGAGAGAAAATGAGATCCCTCTGGGTGCCAAGAGTCCTCTGTTTGCCATGATTAAATCCTCTTTGTTTCATTACATACATCAGTGAAGAAACAAACAATGAGATCAAGATAAAGAGCTTGCAACACATCTTTCTCTCTTTTTCTCTCTCCATCAAAATAGCCACCTTTTTCCTCGGACAGGCTTAAAAGAACTGCCTTGCTCAGATAAAATTGATGAGACCTCTGAGCAGGTGTACAAGACAGCTTTTGGCTTTAAAAAAGTGTGAAGCACTTATGTCAATGACCTGATCAAATGATAAGCGTGCTGTCTTCCTTTGCTCTCTAATTAATTTTCTCTCTTGAAGAGAATACCTAGCATTGCATGATGCCTAAGCTAAGTCTTTAAGTCTTAACACCAGCTGAAAGTCAATGAAATAATGCTTTTCTAGGAAAAGAAACCATTGTAGAGTATATGCACCTCACCAGAATTACAAGAGTATTGTAATTCTCCAGCTTGGACCAAATGTTTATTTCAGAAATTGTCTTAAGTATTGTTAAAACAACATAGAGTTTCATTGTTAATGCCACACAGAGTTTCTTTGTCTAAACATAACAAAGATGCTGGCAGTGTAGTGGCTACATAAAGCTGGCAGGAACTGTAGTCAGATAGACATACATTTTAATTATCTCTTTGAATCAGTAACTTCATTCAGAGACATTTATTACCATGTACTGTATCGTAAAACAATTACAAATAACTGTGCAACTTTTTTACAAAGACAGATTTCTCCCTGTAGAAGTGGTATAGTCCAGTGAGGGAGTGACCAGATCAAATAATGAGTCTACACTGTAATAATAAACAATCCTTTGCGTTTTATTTTTACTGAAGTGGAAGGAGTTAGCATCACTACTGTTCAATGGTAATATACTTCCTGTAATGCTGAAGTGCAAAGGTGAATGCTAAAAATGAATGCTTCTTTAGCAGAGGTTGATTGTGAAAGAATAGAGTTAACAAGTAATTTGTACTTAGCGAAATTATCTTTTTGTTTCATAAAGTTAAAGTAGTTTGCAAAGCTTCCTCCTCCTTAACCTGTTTATATTCTACAAATGATATGGCTGTACTACTTCTGGCAGTAAAAATATATACAGGACAGACATCACTGCCGAATTAGTGTAGAACTAATTGCAGTAACAGTTTGTGTTATTGGAGTTAAACTGATACTCAGCTTAGGTATCCTCGATGAGGTGAGATAAGGGTTCACTCAGGTGCAGATACACAATACAGTTGGAAAAAAGAGAAGCTAGGCTAGTCTGATAATTACACCTTTTTTGTTGATGACTTCCTCTCAATGGAAGAATAGGATTCCACAAATGAAGTATGCCTTACTGTGTTTATTTACACACACACACTGACACGCACCCCCACAGCACCTGGGTATAAAGAGTTCTTGCTTGTGGACTATGGAGCCTTTTCTTGCCTTGGCCTCAGCCTGTGGCTACTGTTTGCTGGCTCTAAGGAGCGTAGGTCATTAAATATTATTTGTAGAAACATTACCAACAACAGAAGAGCATGCTGCAGAGTTAAAAGAAATACATAAATGAAAGAATAAGAATGGAAAGGGGAGTTAAAAATCAATTGATAATAAGTAAGAAGAAAATTGCCAGCGGATTAAGCTGAGCAAACTTTCAGTTTTTCATTACTTTAAATGTCCAAGTCTGAGACTGTATCTTTATATTTCATAACACATAAATTTTTCAGCCAAGATTTTCTTGTGCCCTCAACACAGTATAACAATCTTAAACTTCTAAAACCCACCTATAGTTATGATTTTTAAACTAGTGTAACATAAAGGACAAGGTTGTGGTGATCCTCCTAGAGTTATATAATTTCTCTGATTCACTGGAACAGCTACTGCCTAAATAAGAGTTTCACTGTGAGCAAAAGTAGTGCAGTCATGCTGAATCCAGTGGGATGTGTCACTTTCTCTTCCTTGGTAAGTTTTGCAGCCTACCAAGGGACTAGAGATTCAATAGTTTGTGGCATCAAATGTTTGGAATTTCAGCTTTGGATTTCAGTTCTCATGGAACCCTGAACTGACCCGGTCTTAGACAGTTCCAGTTTTACCTCTGCAGTGACTCAGATAGCAGACAACCACTTACAACCAGGCTATCGTCTGGCTGTACCACTGCTGTGTTGAGATGTAAAGATAAGAGTGCTGAAGCAAAAGAAATACAGCATAATCTTGTATTTTCTTCATTATTTGAGGGGTTTTATAAACTTTCAGAGGGAAAGGTTAGTTGTTACGAATTTTTAAACTGGAAATACTAATCACACAGAAGAGCTTTAATTCTGCTGTTGCCATAGTCCGTCACGCTCAGAATTCACACTCAATCTCTTCGTAAAGGCATAAAATAAGAAAAATTTAGATTCTCTCTCCTTACAGCACACACTTATGCCCTAGTGCTGTCCTTCCATAGACATTCCCAAGACATTAGGCAAAAAGGATAAAACACTTCAGTGGGCATAAACTGGTTGTAACTTTTTCAGTTAGGGAAACTGGTTTTAATATGGTAGTCAACACCAAACCACTTCGATGAAAATCTGATGGATTGTTTTGCTCCCACAGGATGATCCAACAAACTGGTGTATCTGTTTCTTTTGCATGATCCTGAATGGTCAAGGAAGCTTCATAGTTCATTTTACAACTCTTGTTTCTCTTACTGTATCTACTGCTGGGATAATCTATTATAGAAGTGAGCATTTTTATTTCACCATGAAGATGCTGGTATTAATACATTCTCGAGAAGACAAAGCTTATGTAAAACATGGCATGAGAAAGAGAAATACTGAAACATGTTTTTAAAAATGATTAGAATGTCAATCACTTTAAAGTAGAAAAGGACCTCAATATTTGCATTTGTAACAAGAAAAAGTTGTGGGTTTCTTGCTTTTGGTTTTTTCTTGTGTTTTTTTCCTTTGAGAAGAAAGATGCAGAAAAGGGCACTGTATTAGCTAAATATTGTACCTTGGAACATCAGTCATTTTCTACTCAATAATACTGAAAGGGTCTAATTTATAAGTTTTTCCATTTCTCTGTTATGCTGGTTTGTAAGTTCTGACATTGCTACTGGTATGTTAATGAGAAGCTAGTGTTCCATTAAGAGTAAACCATATGCTCTACCGCATACTGTGAAAGAGAAAGCATATAATGTGACTGTTGCCTTAGTAACACATTAATTCATTTTGTCAGTGTTGGCACAGATCATTTCATTTATAAGAAAACAAGTATAATAGTTTACCACATCTATAATATTTACAGTGTTTCTGTTACAAAACAGTGACAAAATGAGTTTAAAAAATAGAGTTGGGATAGTATTATTAAAATATGGAATTTGTGGAAAAAATGTTCCCATACAAATTAAAAATAAGATTGGTGTAAATTTCTTTTCACATTATAGCACCAAACTGTTTGGTTTTTTGCATATTTGTATTCCACTAATAATATGCATAAAAATATAGTCCATGAAAAGCCACAAGTACATTAGCAGTTTTTAATGAATGCTAAACAAAATATTTCATACAACAGTTCTGTTAAGTTACAACCATTAAAACCTAATTGTATGTTAGTGTGTTACTCATAACAAAGCTAAACATTTGTCTCTTTTATCTGGTCTTCCAGATGTTTCTTAGAATTTTAACACCACTAAAATGCTGTAATTAAGGTATCCTCTTCCCTTAAGTGATCATATCTTATATTTTATTCATTTAAGACATAAGTACACATGAATATATACATATGTGTGTAGACATAAATGATACTTAATGTGAATCGAGGGACTGCAAATATTTGATAAGGAAAAGAAATGCAGAAGGAGAAAAGGTAATACCTCTCATTATTATCTGCACCTTCAGAATGATCTCAGCTCTACTTCCTGTTCTTAGACCATTGTACATCTGTAAATGCATGTTTTTAGCAACAAACTTTTTACATCTGGAATGCACACTGAGCACCTTATACTAAAATAAACAGCATTATATTTTAGATACCACTGTCATGAAAAAATTATTTTTTTAGTGCAACTACTTGCTGTTGCTCATCCCAAAGAAGCAGTTAATAAGTCATCATCAATGTTTACAGCACTTTAGTTATCTGGACTAATGCACATATCCTATAAAGGTTCAGTACAATTCAATTTCTCGTCACAGTGTAGACAATGAGGCAATTTAAAATAATATAAAAATAAAGAAGAAATAATTTTAAAATTGTGTTTGGACCATACCTAGCAAATCTGTAATGCTGTGTGGTCTTTTTTTAAGAGGATTTTGTTAAATACAATTATGGAACTTTCTAATGTATCTCACGAATTATTTCTGTCAAATCTTGTTAAGTCTTCTGAACAATTTTGGAAAAGAAAAGTTAAAAGGAAAAACTTATGGTAATATAATGCATAATAATTTCCCTCTGGAATACAATCATGGCACAAAATCAGAGTCATAGAAAATAATGTTGGAATACCGTATCTATTTTTTGTAGCTACTTAATATTTTATATTTTTTATTGAAGAATAAAAATAAATCTTTAAAGTCTGAAATAAGACTTCTTTAAACTGAAGGAACTTTAGCCATTAAAATACATTTGTCACCTGTAAAACAAAATTCCATTTCCAGACTAAGATCTTAGTATTTTTTAGATTAATATTGTGCTATTCAAAGATTAATGAATATGATTGCTCATATTGGATGGTTCTCAGATAATGTAGGTAGTATATTTAATAATCTCCAGATATAGCAAATAAACCAGCTATAATTATAAGCAGCTAATAGAGTAGCTGAAATCTCTTTCTAGATGCAATTCTACAAGCCCAGTTCTGCATTACTGGTAGCTTTTTATAGATACCTACAAACATCCAGCACATGGCTAACTTGGGTGAGGAAATTAAACTTTACATTTTCTGAGCTTCTAAAATGAAATTCCATGCTGGAAGCTGGATGTTGTACTGACATAAGATCACATGGTAAGACTGAACACTTGGTATTTCTAAAGACCGTATCTAATAAGGAAAAACAAGAATGAGAAAAGCTTGTGACCATGAGGGTTGCAGAACTTTCATGGGAGCTGTGTAGCGCATTTGATCCAAAGACTGTGTTAGGTACTCGAATTTTCTTTCACCTCATGATCAGACATCACACCACCAGTGCGACAGGAGAATCAAATCAATAATCTCTTCATGTATATACAGAAAGTATGAAATAAGAAAAGAGTGATGACTTACAGAGTAAATAAATAAATAAATTCTTTACCGACTGTAGATTGCAATATCAATTACTTTCTAAAGTTCTCAGGTCTCTGAAGTTTTGGAATACTTTGGCTCTGACTGATTTCTGACTACTTAAGATAATAAAAAAAACTTAATATACCTAATTCAAGGTTGAATTCATGTTTTTCTATTGACCTAAGTATGTAAGACACTTTTTCATGATCAAACAGAATGGTGTATCCTCTCTTTAGATGATTGTGCATGTTTCACAACTCTTATGGAGAAATAAGATGATTAAGTATGATTAGAAACATAGGTACTAAATACACATTATACTAAACAACTACCATAAGCTTTCTCTATAGAAGCCATTATGTTAATGTATATGAAAGCTTCAATCAATGAATTAAAGTTTTCTAGCTACACCATATCACCACTAATACAAGGTTTCAATATTGACTACTGTTTCATACAAATCATAGTTGTGGGACTTTCTGTAACAGTTATTTTTGTCATTCTCTTTGTAAAAGCCAAACCTACTAACTTGGAACATTTATATAAATGGTTCCGAAGATAAAGACTATTTTTCAAAAGTGGCTACTGAAGTTTAGGACATAAGTGTGTATTAGCACATCATTGAGGAAACCTATTCTCAAGAAATGTGCTTTTCTGAGCATGCACTTTAAACGAGTAAAGAAATCCCAGTGTGGCTATATCACATCAAATGTTAGACTCTTATCTGAACCCAGACCTGGGGTAAACTTTGCCCTGATTTCTTCAACAGCATGGACATGAAAGATCTCTTGCATTTCTGCTGGACATCCCACATTACTTCTCAGTCCTTTAAAGGTGAGTTAAGGACAATTTTAGTGTCCTACTTCTCTGAAGGAAACATGTGGCTGGGTAAGTAGATAGAGCAATGCCTTCTGTTGAGCTGCTGATGCTAAATCAGCATTTAAATCCATTTAAAAATATTGGATACTTTCGAAAATCTCTCAGAATTTTAATTTTACATGTCTCATTGAGTCAGTAGCAATCAGAATTTTGACCTACGGAACAGAGCAAATTCAGATTCATGCCAAAAGGTTTATATACAGGTCCATGTTTAAGTGGTTGCACCAAGGCGTTCTCTCCAAAATGACAGTCTGCCTCTTAGACACAGTCACTGCTAACCAACACATCTACTTACTTACACTGCATGTTCCCTGCTAATCTTTTTTCAAGCATTCTGGACCTGACACTGTGTATAACACTATACACTTACTCTACGTGTGTATGAAAGACCTGGGCTAATGTTTCACCATTCCTGATGGGGCACAAAGAACAAAGAACAGCCAGGATAAACAAAGAAAAGCCAAGTTTTTTGTTGGATTCTCAGGGGAGACATGCAAAACCTAGTTCTTTTTTAGTAACTGACCTGAGTACTGACAAATACCATTTGACAGCTGAGATTCAAACAAATTATTTAAAATTCTTTAAAACTAAGGTACAGGCTATTATACTACCCAATAATTATTGTCTTAATTGTTGACATGTGTCAAGCAACATCCATAGTAACAAAGCTTAGGTGGCTTCCTGCAGCTTTAGCCTCACTGTCATATGCCATTTCACTTATGAAGCACATTGTGAACAAACAGTGGTGTTCTCCTGTCTTGACACTGTCTCTGCATGCTGGAGGGACAGGACAACCAGCTACAGCAGCTACTGTAAGGAGACTCTGTTCCTTAAAAGCAACTCATTTATTTTCAATCTGCCTCTACCACTGCTTTTGTCCAGAGCTCATCAACTAGATGAACACAGCTCATGAAAAACAATTAGTAAAGAAGTGCGAAGTTGTCAGAAATGATAAAGAATCTTAAGTGCAACATATAATATTAGAATGTTTAAAAGCTATCGTCCTCCAGTCAGTGGCAAAATGTTTAGTTTGTGACAACCTTGCAATATGTCCACGATAGCACGTAAACACAGTAGAGCTAGTTGTATCTGGCACACAAGCATTCTAACTTGCTTCTGACAGCCAGATCACCAGAAGCTTATTTAGATTTAGGGGGTGGTGATGAGTCTTTGCCAGTTGTAGAAATAGTAGCCTAACAACTTGTAATACATATAATTACTCTCCATATCCCCTGGTCAGCATATCTTCTGATATGTAAATTAGACGGAGCAAGCAGATGTATAACCTAGGAAGCATTCCAGATTCATCTTGATAAAAGTATGGTATTCATACTGGGCAGGGTTCCTTTGTCTGTAACAATGACACACCAAAAATACATGCAATGTAAAAATAAAGCTATTGATCCTTTCCAGGGGGTACAGTCTACATGGAATATTTTCATTCCACCTGCCATACCTAATAAGGAGTATTATTTGTTAGCATCACACTAAGGTAGATATGTGACAAAACCACAGGAAGAGATGATAGAACCTGCAAACATCTTATAAAGAAATTTCTACAAATTGTCAATTTACCTAAAAATGAGAAACAATGGAAAGATGAGGATGAAAGTGGTAAAACTCATGGCTACAGGAGCTACTTTTATGTGCATTTTAAAGATTTAGAGAACTCTCTCCCTACCTACCTACCAAGCTAGCTAGCTACCTACCTGCCTATAACAATTGTCTCCTGCACAAACACTGAATCGTAGAATCTTAGAATGGTTTGGGTTGGAAGGGACCTTAAAGATCATCTAGTTCCGCCTATCCCAATGTCCCAAGCCCTGACACTAGATAACACAGAGAGTCCTAAAGAAAATTATTTTAATTTCTTAGTGAAAGGAACAGTCATGGGACAC
The DNA here is from genome assembly GCA_013397845.1 of Melanocharis versteri. Classification (NCBI taxonomy): domain Eukaryota; kingdom Metazoa; phylum Chordata; class Aves; order Passeriformes; family Melanocharitidae; genus Melanocharis; species Melanocharis versteri. Next base: position 1,334,334 of record VZTG01004479.1, read on the forward strand.
CTGAACCACCTATTTTCTTTTCTTTTTTTCAATCAATACTAAGGCTTATTGAGCCCCTCTGGTACTAGCTAACTTCTGAAATAGTGAAAGTTAACACACACGATCTATGTTACCACTTGTACTTACAAGAGCACAGGCACAGTTTTAGGGGTTTGGGCCTTTTTTTGTCCGTTGTCGGGGTTTTTTTGTTTTGAGTTGGGTTTTTTATCTCTCATGACAGTACTTATGCTTGTGAAGAAAACTAGTTTTCTGGGCATATTTAGATTTAGAAACATCGAGTATAGAAAATCCTATATTTTAGGAAACATGATTTGGCATATTGTCACATACAGGAAAAATCAAACCTTTTTCTTAAGATCAACTTGTTGACACAGCTAAGATATCTTTATAAGACATGATTTTCACCGTTTAATGATGCATTGGAAATAATGTAGCAAATCAAATCTGTACTCAATGTGACTGTTGAGTGCTGTTATTCTCGAGGTGTATTATCAGAGCATTGTAAAAGAAGAGCATTTCTTTGCTAAGTCATGGAAAAACAATGGGATTTTTGTTCCTGGCCAGATTCCCCAAAGAGAATTGAATTGCAAGGTATGACTTTTTCTGTGTTTATATATTTATTCTATCATATTAGAGTGTATTATTGTAATGGGGTTATGGCTATCATAAATTTGAAGTTATTTTTCAATACAGATATTTTGGGTCAAACCAACTACTACAAAAGCATTCCATGAACTCATCGCCAGAATGTTTCTGGATGCACTCAGAATATCTTGTTTTAGTCTCAGCAAATTCAACGCATTTTATATTGTTTTAAATTACATGTCTAATGCTCATGGGGAAAAATATTAAATGAGGATAGAGTAACCTGATGTTTTTTTTTTTTTTATTTCTATTAGGGCATGCAGTGTTTGGCTAGAATGTTTCTAATGCAAGAATAAAACATGTATGTACTTATTGACCTGATCCGTTCTACTGAATGTCCTTGTGAGTGGTAAGAACTGACACAGTAAATTACATTTGTTCTTACCAGGCCATCAGGTGGGTAACGGCATATTTTCCCACCCTTACCTTTCCAACTTCTAAAATTCTTAGTTTTCTTAACTACTGACGGTTCTGAGCTATTGCCTTCATTCTGTGCATCTTCAGAGTAACTGGGAAAGATTATCTTGACCTTCTCTTAGAAATATTTCCAGAACTGCCTTGAATGAGATGTCAAACAGAGGAAGGAATTTTCTGAGGAAAATTTTCAATTGAGTGAGCAAATTAAAGAGTATGCAGTGCATATTTTTAAGCTGGAGAGCTTTATATCGATCCTATAAGCTTTACAAATGAAAATTTCAAATGTTTATTTATATTAGGTTGATAAAATCCAGAAGATGAAGTATGAACACTCTGTAAGAACAAATTATAAATTTAACTGCTCTCTGTGCACAGGTGATGAAATGGTATAAAATTCAGTCATTTTGTCATGACATAAAGAACAACAATCTAGAATACATATGGAAATTTTTTAGACAAAGAAAGAACTAATAGGCTTTAGTATATGTAAATAATTCTGTAGTTTACCTGAAATTTTGAGGAAAGCACTTTCAGTTCAATTTACTAGTCTGATCTTTATATAAACCTTTTCATAGTTCAAAAAATGTTTTCATGGTTATTTTACGGACATTTTTTCTGATTTCTAAATTCTCAGCATTGCTTTCTCTTTGATCTCTTGTCTGCATCTTTATTTTTCAAATAGCTATCCAAATAAATTAAGTCTTTCTATCATATCTTTCTTGTGAACAGCATTTTAAATCCATGGGAACTGAGAGTTGCATCAGGTCAGTATGGCCATTTCTTCCCTTAAAACCTCAGGCTTGACAAGCCAAACAGGAATTAAAGAAAGCCTTTTACGCACAGAAGTTTTATCACTAAAATTTCTGTTTGCTTATTTTCTGTTATGGTCTCAACATTAGTTGGCTGAACTACCGTGCTAGTGATGGAAAAAAGTAAAATCAAAGGAAAAACTGCTTGCATTTTTTGAGATAGTCACCAGAGGGCATTTATGGACTAAGTCAAGAAAAATTTCTGCATTCACTGTGGGAATGCTGAGAAGTGCTCTGAATGACACCATATTGCTATCAAAACTAAATCACTACTTTTATAAATGGAAAGCTTTGATTTAAAATGAAATCTTAATTACAAAGAGGAAAGAAAGAGAGATGACCAATATAATTTTTGGCTTCTCTAAAATTATTTGACTGCATTATATATGTCAGCCTGAATTTTCACACCACCGTGGAAAAAAATGTTACCCGAAAAGGAAAAAAAGGTAGTAAACATTGTTTTCTTTCTTTCATCATTTTATAAATATATAATTGGAGGAAGAAGATAGTTCTTTTTAAGACTACTGCAATGGAATAAAAGTAGAGCATTGTTTTTTTTAAAAGACGGTTTCATCTTTTATGTTGGAAGACATGCTAATTGTTATTAAATAGCTGCCTTTCAGTGGATATAATAACAAATAGTCTAACAAAATGATGACAACTTTGAGGAAATAGTGAGGGATCAGATATTAAAAGCTGCTGTGATATTCAAAATGTAGGGGCAGGTCCAGAATATAAATTTACTTAAATCATGATAAATTCATTATTAACCAGTTTTGATTATCAGCTTCTGTGAATATGTAAAACTCTATATTTCTTGTATAGCTGTATTTCATGATGAAAGAATGTCTTCAGAAGTACTTTCTTTATCAAGAAGAATGTCTTTTTGGCCCAGTTCTCCCAAAACAGAGACCTTATCAGTATGAACTGTATGAAATAGAACTGAAATCCCTAAGAGACATGTATTAGACAGCAAACTGTATAAAGTAAACCTCAGCTTTGATAGTGTAGCTAAATACTGTGGGAACTTGAGTTTTATTTTTCAATAGAGAAGTAAATGGAAAGAAAATGCAGGGTGAAAAATATTTGCAAAATTAAGAGAAAAGTCCTAAAGGTCAGTTTAAGAAAAAAATGTTCTCTTTGTGTGGATATGTGCACTCTCTTGAGATCAAAGATAGTAGGATTCACTGAACATTATTTTAGAAAACACCTGTTTTAAATTTCATATTGTTGTTCTAGCTTTAACATCCAACTTTTATTCTAAAGACATCACAGACATTGGTAAAAATAATTTTGTCTGAAACCTTGTTGAGAGAATTGCCCTATATTTAGTAACAAACAAATTGTGCTTTTTTTGGTAGCGTGGGTATATTGCATGCTTTTTCTTTCCCACACTTTTTTTTCCCTTTGAGAAAGGCTATACATTGTTTATACGTTGCTTATTTCAAAGCAGCATTTTCATATGTATTTGTAAGCCAATGCTTTCAGATTGCAACTCAGCAAGTTCAAAGTATTTCCATGCCCTCCATTCTTACGGTGCAATCACACTAGTCCATGCCATTGCACCACGTTTTCAGTCACCTTTCATCTCTTGAGAGTGAATACAGATATTCATCCAAAGGTTTTACATCGACTAAAAAATTTTAACTTAAACAGTGTAAATCAGATATTTCCAAGTCAAAAATGCCCCACAATAAATACATTGACTGTGTAATAGAAATGCAAAATAATCAAAATCATATACTTGAAATATTCTAATTGCAGTTGCAACCTTCATTTGTACGTCTCCGAGAAGTTTAGAGTTGACTCATTTAATGGCTCAAAGTTCAGGAGAATCTTCCTGTTGGAGCATTGTATGAAATATCTCCGAATAAGGGGTTTCTGCTGGCAATGCCTTGCTCTCCTATTTCACCCTGAAGGTTCAGGTGTTTTCAATCATTTTTTCAGTAGCAAAAGGGGAGGTGAGTGGCTACCTTGGTGGTTTACTCAGAGTTAACTATAGACCAGATCATCGACAGTGCTGCATTTAAGCTAGAGAAATGAATTACATGGTAAAACGATACCTGCTGTATTGCACAAAACAACCCAATTCACTGACTGTTACAATGACTGGTAGCAGAAAAGAGACACAATTTCTGAAGCGTCTTCTTGATGACCATGCGCTTCACTGGTAAAGATTTCATTTGAACTATATTTAATTTACTCTTATTCAAAGTATCCTCTCAGAGGCTGGGTCTTTAATAATGCAACTACATTCAACAGATAAATAAATTAAAATTAAAAAGACATGTTAAAGTTGATCTCTTCTTTCTTTGGCTACATAATCTTTCAGAGCAGTGAATTATATGGTAGTCTCTTACCTAGTTCTCTGAAAGCAGTGTTACACCTCATGGAAATCTGCATTATGCATGCTAACTGCTTTGGAGTAACTAGTTTAGGAATATTATAGATTTATCTACATCTATGTTCATATGTATATGCATGTGCATATATATATGCCCATGCATGGAAGCATTGCCTCTATATAAATACATGCAGACAATTGTCAATTTGCATTTTTCCCTTCTTCATTGTATATATCCGAGAGGCCAAAGATTTACAGACTTAAAAAATAACCAGGAAAATATTTTTTCAGAAGTTTTATAGTATTTATGACTCTTTATAAATGACCTAAGTTTTGTAATGTTATCATAGTCCCAGAATACTTGTGCCACAAGTAGCTATCACACTCCTAAAGGACCTCGAACACACACGGTCTTCAGGTATATCACTTCAGGAACAAAATCCAGGTATCATCAATGTCAGAGGAGAAACTTGGTGAATAATTTGTTTCTCTGTGATATAAAACAGCTTTTAACAAGGCTACTGTCTTCAGAAAGAAAAGGCAGAGTCTGGAGTTTGCCATGGAAAAGAAATGTGACTACAATCAGGAAGAAGGGACTGAGAAGACAGAATTTAACACTCTGGAAGAGTGGGAGAAATCTAATGGGAATTATATGGAAGACAGTGGAAAAAGAGAATGTAGAGGAAAGAAAACAAAGAACCTGTGACCTCTAGCACTTGAGAAAACAAGGTTAGTGAGACATAAGGACAGTGGAGAATTTCTTCTAGCCACTGCATTTCAACCAAGTAATCATCACACTCATTTTCACGTGGAAATGTAGCAGATTATATAAACAATCTGAGGTTATCTTAACTAGTGATTAACTTAACTGGACCGACATGAGAGGAGAATGAATAAAAGTGATGTAGGATTACTAAAAGAGAGACAAGAATGACTTGGACAGAAAACAAATTGTTAGACTAACAGATAACCCGTTTCTCCTGGGACCTGAGCATGATCTGATGCTACTTAGAATTTTCATTAATAACACCGACCAAAAAAAATTGGTTTTGAAATTTTCTAATGACACAAGAGAGAGATTCATAATCAAAACATTCCACAGGACAGCATCAAGATACTAAGAAGTGAAATTCGAGAAATGTGAGGAAACATATATGCTAAATCATTATCTGGAAAAATCAGAGAAAGAGAAGCACTTATATTTAATTGACTCATGTTCATTGACAAGGGATAGATAAAAAAGCAAAGACAATCCTCTACTTTACCAATTTTGGACTAATCAAGTATTTTCAGAAAAGCCATGTACCTGCTAATGCACAAGAAACCGTGAGAATCATTTCACTACCATGTATAGCTGTGGTCATCCATAGTCACTGGAGCTAAGCTCACACTGAAGCTGGTGAAGAGAACTACTGGAATGATTGGAGGAGGATTTTACAGGAAGGGATGAATAGAGATTGCCTTGATTAGTACAGAGAGATGAAGCACAGAGAGCTGTCCCGAAGAGTTCAGGAACATGCGTGAGTATCAAGAACAGCCTGCCTGCACTGCCTGCAAGCTGCTTGGGTGGCTTTAAGGGCTTGATAAATGTGCATGTACATATTGCTTATCTGTGTGGTGGCATTGTGATGGACATAGTGATCCTAAAGGTCCTTTCCAGCAACGGCAGCAGAACTGAATATAAACTTTGGCACGAAGGGAGACAGAGCCTGTATAGGCCTGTAGGTGAAAATTGTTTGTTCTTTTTGTGTTTATTAGATGTGCAACTGCATGGAGTTACACAGCATGGCTAAAACATACAATGTTCAGATACAAAATAACCCTTTTTCTAATCTAAACTCTTCGCTTAGAGGAAACTGGAAACTGTAAGCCACGGCATTTGTTTCTAGTCAGACATGCTCTAATCCCCATGATTATGGCATTCCATCACCACCATTAGAGATTTATGGTGGAATAAGAGGAATTTTACTGTAAGAAGTGCTAAATGCAGATTTTTATTTATATTGATTGAAATAAATATTTTTAAAATATTTTTTTAAATAATAGTGAAGAAGCATGAACAGAAAGAATTTTTGGATGCTGTAATTTATGACTTCATAGCTGACAGATTGGCTGACAAAGACTGATGATGCTATGGATAATAGATCTGCTCCCATCTGTGGGGAGAGAAACACTTTGAGTGGCAGCTTTGGAACCTCTCTGCTAGACAAAGGTAGCAGCAGAATGCTAGAAATATCTGAGGTTGAAGTGGTGAGATGAGCAATTGAAAGCCTTAAGAGGAGTTATTGTCCTTCCAGATAAGGAAAATAACAGTATTTTTTTTTTCTTCTTTTCTCCCTGTCTATCAAAAATGAATATAAATTGAACCTAAAGAATTTTGAGTGCACTGATTTGTTTCACATGGATTCTCACCCAGTGGGTCAAAATGAGATTAATATATCCATGAATGAATTCAAACTCACAAAATTCTTTCAGCAAAGCACTAAATACCTGTAATCAATTGCATGGGCTAAAAGGTATTATTGACAATTAGACCACTATTTATGAGTATAGGACCTCTGAAAATTGTCATCAAGCACTTCGGTTTTTGTTCTGTATTCTCTTGCAGAAGTTGCAGTGATGGTTGAGAAGACATACCAGACATTCTGACATCGTTGCTGCTTAGATGATCCTCTCCTGTAAACGGCAATTTGTGGACAGCAATTTCTCAAACATGCACCCATGGCTGCTGGAACTTTTTTGCAGTCACTCTGAGTGTGGCTAACATCTGCTCTGTAAACAGTTGTCCAGTGAGCCTTGTGTTGTCTTCTGTGCTCTTTTCCATAGCAGTGGAGAAAGGAAGAATCCTTACTGTCCCCAGCTAGCTGCTGGGGTCCTCTGCTAGATTGCCACCCCTTCAGGGGAGCTGGTCAGTGAAATGGAGCTTTGCATCTCAAATCCTGATACATGCACTTCAATAGCCACCAATGAATTAATGCAGCACGTCGTGGTTTAGACAGTGGGCATCCATATTAGCTTCTCTTTCATCTCTTCTACATTAGAAACAATCAGCAAAGAAACAAGGTATTCAGCTGTGGACTGCAGCAACACAACACAAAATATCAGAGTACCTGTATTTATGCTATATGAAGCATATGCCTTCACTTGTCTGAGCATCTGTTTTCCAATGCATAAACAATGGCTAAAAATATTTGTCTGGTAAGAATGACTCTAATGTGCAAAAACTTGCTAGCTCCCACTCTCGATATAGTTCACTAGGGTTTTAAAGTACTCATGACTGAAAATATGGGTAGAGAAGGATGTATTTCTCAAGTTTCTGAAAATAACTAAATAATGAATAATAAAAGTTCACTATTTTGAAAATGTCATTAGTTCCTTCTGAATCAATTGAAGATCAGAAAATTGATTTTTTTTGTATTTTTCTGCTGTTGAAAACAAATAAATAATACCTTTCTCATGAGTATTTTGCCCAGTTCTAATGTTTCAGAAGCAGTGTTGGATGCTCAAAGCATTTCTCATATAAAATAACACTGCTTCAACTTTCAAGCCTGCAATGATAATAATTAATACTTTCTATCAGTACTTTATATTCATTGCAAGTACCAGTAATATTAGTGACATTGTTAAAAGTTCCTCATCTGAATGCTGCTGAGATAGATGAAATGCATGGTTTTGGATAATAATGCAGTATCATTTAAACCTGGATTTACTTGCCACCATTTTTACTGGCTCCTACATTAAATGGTGCTTTGTCGAGATTATTTTGGGACCCAAAATGTTAACTATTCATTGGAATGCACTGCACAAACTTAGAAACATGATGAATAGTATTTTAGGCATAAGCATTTTAAACATATCTGTTCTGTGTTTAAATGTCAGAACAAAGCATATTACAGGAAAAACACCTACAAATGCAAAAATGCAATAAAGCCACAAAATATGGGTTAAAAATTTCCATATTTGATCTGGGTAGCAAATTATAGAGAGAGCAAAAACCCCCTACGCATAACCATAGCTGCCAATTCTGGATCTTTCAAAAAGCAAGGGCAGGATACCAAGTACATGATTCTGCCTTGTGCCAAGCAAGCATCTATGAAAATGTCACCTTTATGCAAGTGAAACACAAAACGAGTAGAATTTGCCCTTAAATGTGAGGGGGAAAGTGTTCTGAAAATAAACAAATTGCTTTTTACTGCTAATTAAAACATGAATCAATAAATATTTTCAAAGTTAAATAATACTGTTCCTCTCAAGCTGAGCACCAATCTGCTGGGCTCCAGCCAGGAGAGAATCTTTTCTAGCATAGTTACAAACAACTGATGAGTGGAGCTGAAAACAGAAACATGAATACAACTTTCACAGTAATTCAAACAAAATGGCATGACTTTTAACATATCATTTAAAGGTTCTTTACTCTTTCCACCTTTTTGTATAGTGGTCAGCACATTGCTGGTGAGATAATGACCTACAACGAGCAGTCAGATTATGGGAATTAAGATGTCAGTTTCAAAATAAACACCAGTTGGTTCAACAAAGCCTGCAGCTAGGATTATGTCAGGACTAGGAAGACATTTAAAACCCAATTGAAGCCGACTTACTGTTTCTGAACAGAAAATATGCTGTAGCATCCTGTTTTACTGTAGACTTACAAAACTGCTGCTGCTACCTCCCTGAAACTGATTTCTTGGCTAGGAAGGTGGGCAAGACAAAGTCCTTGCTTCGGATGCGGAATCTGATCAGATTCTTATTTCTCGTCCTCTTGTACTTGATATCCTTGGTTTTCCCACAACAGTTTTCCACAAGTGAGCCTATGATCCCAGAAACAGATCCCCAGTTAATATCATCTACTCTCCTTGCTTTGCATATTGATTATGGCATAACATTCCCGGCGGAGAAGTGTAAGCAGGGACAGCAAGGGTGACTTGAATTATAGAAACGTAGCTACTAAGATTTCAAAGTTAACCCATGATGCTTACTGACTTCTCAGGAGTTAAACCATGTCATGTTTGTTAATTACATAAGAATTTAGCTTAATATGAGAGTATTGCAAACTCTATGAAAAAGTTTGTACTAAACATGATTAGAGAACTCTACAAGTTTCTTTTTTCTTGCTCTTGCACTTACTTTGAGCATAACAAAAAAATTAAAATCCCCCAACCCAACCCTCCTATCCCCAGCAAAATTTTTAAAAGAATGAAAAAGGTCTCTATACCTGAACTGGGGGAAGTTTTAGGGAACACTACATATCATTAAAAAAAAAAGCAGTTTATGTTAGCCTTTAAGCAGCACTGTAATATTAAGAAGGAAAATATTTTTTATTAATATTTTCTTTTTATTCTGGGATTCATTTGCTAAAGTCCTAATCAAATAAATGTGTATCATCTATTAAATTATATCCTGTGATATGATATTCCTAGAAACTGCCAGTTGCCGTAGATGCTGTAGCCATAACCCTGAGCAAGAAGTTTCAGTTTAAGCGCAGATTCTTTGAGTTGCAGGTCCTGAGTTTTTGTGGTTGGTCCAAAGTGTTAGGTCTTACAAACATGTACACACTTGACCCCTTTGTGCCTCTAAACCCCAAAAGGTAGTTGTGTACCAGCTATTCTGGACAAATTTATCACATTATATTTTACGTCCATTAGAGCTTAGACTAAACAACCTCAAGTAGTGAACACAATACACTAAATTTCCATGAAAAATATTCAACAGAACAGTCTGACTGAATTATAGTTCAAACAGTCTTCAGAGTAGCTGCTGATGTTATTTTAAATATCTGGATTTTATAACAAGCCTATTGATTTAGGACTACCTGCAGTACTTAAAATTTTAGTCAATCAGTTGGAGATATTTCTAAGTCTCATTACCAGGCATGGAATGAAGGTTTCAATCCTATTCAGCGACACTGGACAGATTTCCAGCAAGTACAGGAGAAATAACTCCCTTACCACAGACTGTTTTGGCCCAGGATTTACCTACAGCTATGTCTGATCTCTGCATTCAAAAAGAATGTTCTGGATTCTTACTCTGCATCCCAGCCTTCCGCTCAGTCACTCTGTCTTGGCTGTCTCAGTTTTGCTTGTCTACAGCTCTGCTACTCCTTTGTGGGTAGCGTGGGGGTATATATATGTATATTGCATGTGTATTTTGAAGCACTTGGATGGTGGGTTTTACAGCATTTGGATGATGAGTGCTAAAAAATACTGAGCAGTATGTGAAGTCAGGTGGTAGGGAAATATCAAGAACATAAGTGGTAGCGATAGTAGTGTCGGTGGTGGTGGGGGAATGGCACAACACAGGTTTAGGGGCCCTGGGCCAACTCATGATTCTGAGTGTGTTTCTGGAGGCAGCACAACCTCTGCTTCGGTGTGGTTATCAACACAGGATAGGGGAGAGCCATACAGGAGCACTCTGGGAGGTATAACGGATGGGAGAGCATGTGTCCTGCCAAAATATTTGAAAGTCTTATTTATTACTCCATTCTGTGGTAATCTGAATGGGAGTAAGTAAGGTTGAGATCCAAATAATCTATTGGTTAGTGAATTAAAAGATTATGCTTGCTTTCACACTGCAGTCTTTTACATTGTCTTTATGATAAATTGTGGCAGAATGCAAAAAATGTTGCATTATGCAAGCAAAAATAAAATAGAATTTATAGCAAATACATTTGGTACATACTGCATTAATGAAAACTTCAAAGAGTTGCTGTAGCTGTTGCATGGCCGTAGAAGTAGGCTGAATATGATAACTTTAAGAATACAGATATATTATTAGAAAGAGCATTGCTCTGCTTACATCTGCGTCACTTCAAACATACTTAATGGTACACTTCACTATCTTTTTTGTTTAAGCATAGGGCAATGGCATACAGGTAAATAAGCCTACCTCTCCCTCTCCTTTTTCTTTGCTGTTAAATGTGCTCCATGCATGCACAGACTGGAACAGCCCTCACTTCTTAGGTAATGCACAGGGAATACTTTACAATTCCCAAATGACTCTTCCTTAATTGGTATTATTACTTTACCTTTCCCCCATCTATTTTCTTTTACACATTACTTATTTTCACTCCTTTAAAACAGGAACAAAATGAGTAATATCATGGATTAAATAAAAGCTGGAAAAGGAAGACTGGACTAACTTTTGTGCTTTATAGAATATTCCCATGAAACTTTAAACAAGTAAAATCAAAGAAACAGTCCTTCTGAACTCACGGGAATATGATGCAAACATATATAAAAGGAAGGTTTCAAAACATTTATTCTACTATAGTGGGTCATATTTGTTCTTAATACAGAGACAGAGGTATAGAATAATAGCCTTGAGGTTTTAAAAAGAAGTTATAGAAAGGAAATCAAAATGTTTCTATGCTAAAACTGTAATAGTTTCAGCACTGTTATTTTGGCCCCTTTATGCATGTATCATGATCATGGTTCTTTACTTGAGCCTATTTGTTTTTGTAAAGTCTCTGCCTCTTTTGATGAATGATTAGTTATTCAGTATTTGACTAGTTATTCAAAGTGTGATCTCCTTTTCTTTTAGTATTCACCACACATTTGTTCTTCTGTATTTTGAGACGCTTACTGCAGCATCTGAATGTTATAAAAAATTTAATTAATTTATCTCCACAAAGTTTTGTGAAGATAGATGGTGTTATTATCCCTGCTCTGTAAGTGACAACCTGGATATAAAGCAATTATTGGTTTAACTGAAAGAGATGTGGCTACCCTGGAAGAAATTGAATAGGATCATCTAGTGAATGGCTGCGTCATTATGGATTTATATCAAAGTATTAATTGCAACATTTAGGAAATAGAGCATCTTTAGTTGTTTTGATTCATTAACTGAGAAAACAAACATCTCATGTCTAGAACAGTTTCTGACTTAAAAAAGAAAGGGACTTTCCTGTCAAGAAGAAGACTTCTGAATCTATGGAATTTCTGGTATCAAACAACCACACACTAACTACTCTTTATGTGAATCAACCCTGATCCAAATATGAAATTATTAACATTTTAACGACTTTTTAACTGCAGAAGAGTGAGGGTCTCTGGACATCTGCTTTTAACCCTAATTTCAGAACATAATGGTCAATTGACCCTGCCTTTGTCTCATTGCTTTCTTCCTCCTTGCTTTTTCCTGGTCAAGCCCGAACCTCTTCTCCCTTCAGCCCTGCCTCTGCAATTCTCTGGTATCATCATACGGATCCTATTCCCATCCATAAACGTGTTGCTCAAGCTTCTGCTACTTCCTCTGTTTTCTGGTTACATTTCTGCATATTTTGAGCAAATGCTTACGTTGGTCAGGCCAGACCCACCTCTACCCACATTTCTTGCCAACCAAAAGGCGACAACACGTAGAGATCTGGAAGGCCAGGTTCTGTTCTCGGATTGGAGACTGATTGATTGGACTGCCCAGAGAGAAGAACTCTGATTAGGTGTGAACTCAGATTTTTTTCATAGTCTTGTAACAGTGTGAATTTTAAACAAATTTCAATAGGTGCCTTAAATGTACATGAGGTGCTATGTACTAGAGCATCTGAACAAATGAACTACAGTGATTCAGTAATTTTTTCATATGAACCAAATTCTGTAGGGGTGCATTTAAATTGTGGTGGGTATTTTCCGCCTACTAGTTTTAGAAACAGCAGCTCTATTTTATTTCTTGGGGTTTTTTAAAATTTCTTATTAGATAGATAGATAGATAGATAGATAGATAGATAGATACATATGCGCGTGTATGCACACACAAATAATGAAATATATATTTAAATATATAAATATATAAAAATATAATTAGCTTGAAGTAAAACATTGAAATGTCAAATTTCAGGTAGGAATCTGGGTAGGGTTTAGGTAAGTTTGATAAATTTCGGCAAAGCTGTAACATGCTGAAAAGATAGGTTTTTTGATGGAAAATAATTGAACAACTTTATTTCTGGGCATAGTACCTGGGACAATAAATCATACAATTTAAGCTACTATGTGGAAACTCCAGGAGTAAAATTCTCTGAGAGTTCCCAGTCCTCTTTTTTTGTATGCTTGAGTAGCCCTTCTCCTTGCAAAAATCAACAGTGGACCTGCAGATATTATTTTTAAGGCATCGGCTTTTTTATAACATTGGAAACTTCACCGTCTCACGTCACATGTTATCAATCTATCTATATCTCATCTTCCATGACAACATTTTCTGGTAAATTCTTTTGAAATTATAAATGCATTTTAATTAACATTTCCTGCACATTAATTTACTTTGCAACAGATTATAAAAGAAAATATTTTAATTGTAATTTCCTATCTTCATTCCTATTTCTTTAATGAAAATTACACATTTTATTTAAAATATTTATCTGTCAAACCAAACACGTTCCTGTCTATTGACTTGATTGATATCTTTTATTGTTGTTAAGGCTTATACATTCCAGGGATGAAGAAATATTTAAGAGAATTAACGGATTAATGTGTTTGCCAGGAAATGTTCACATCACATTTTTCCAAGAAAATTAGCAGGGTACTGGGCATCTAGAAATCATCTGCCAAAAAAAAAAAAAAAAAGAAAGTACCAAATGAAGAATTTTTTTCATGGCCCATTTGCCATTGATGTGCTCCCACCTATAAAAGAGTTTTCAAAGGAACGATTTATTTTTTAATTTAAAACTACTTTTAAAATTAATCCCTTTACCTCTCTTGATATCTTTCTGACAACCTCCTAATCTCTTCAAACTGTTGGTTAAAAAGTACACCACTAAATCAACCTGTCATCAATTTTGTCTCTCACCACAGTGACTCAAAGAGTTACATCAGCTAGATCATTTAAAGAAACCACAACTTTTTAAAAGAACATCTGCTGCTGTAATTTATAATGTATAACATAATCTGACATCCAAATTTGACAGAGTTTGGTAATATCTTCCAATAATGGGTTGTGAGAGATTCTGTCCTGGGATGCTGCAAACAAAGAGACAATAAATTATTAAGAGATGCATCTACCAATGTAATAAGAAAAAGAAAAATAATCATCTCTACTTTGAATACTGAAAAATATGATGCCATGCAGACTCCTTTTTAAACAGCCTGTTTTAATTTTAAGTATGTGCCGGTTTCTCAGGACATAATTTCCTGAGATTAGTGAATATGAATGAAAGTGCTAAGTGCTGACAATTTGAATTCTCACTTCTTTTAACACTCAAGTGCTAAATATTGCCCAAACTTTTGCTAAAATGTTAAGTATCTATCTTTTTTTTCACTGGTAAATTACCATTGATTTGAAGATCTGACAGCTACAGCCATAGTATAGTAGGAAGAACAGTTAGTGTATAGAAGAGGTAAATTCCAAATCATGATGAGAAAAAACCATCCAATTTTCATGAGGAAGGAAACAGAGATTTCTGAGAGAGAGCAAGAGAGTAAGGCAATGTGGGCTCAGTCTAGGCAGAAGCATCCGAAGAGCGGAAGTAGGGTGGGTAGTGAGCAGTAGTCTGCAGAAACTATAGCATTTCCAGGGACAAATTCTCACTAGAAGTCTGTCATTAAATCAGTTCTTTTTGTAACTAAAATGCATTGAATTGTTTCATATCTACATGCTGGGTGTGCAGGTACTGTAAGGACATGAAATTGGGATGGGAAGCCTATAGGAGATCTGCAGAGATAAAGTGGATTAGATAAATACTCAAGTTGCATTTAGAGAACTGCTATTAGTACCATCTGGCAATGAAAATATTGGTTGCTATCATGCAATTGCACTGGAACATGGGTATCTTTTTTTGCTAGCTTCCTGTAAGTGGTCTGCTATGAAAAGTCGCTTTCGATGCACATGAACAATAATGAAAAGGAGGAAAGGGACTGGTGGAAAGCAGGTTCATATTTTTTAATGGAAAAGTTATCCACTCAGCAACAAAGGTGGTGAAGTTCCCAGTTTGAAAGTACTTTACAATCAGAGGCCTCATCAAGAGAGTCATTTTCAAAAAAGCACCACACTCCCTCATTGCAAATGAATAAAAAGCTGAGAAAACAAGCAGAGAATAAAGCTACTCTCAGCCTGGGGTTGGCTCCGTAGTGCGGCCTAAATCAATCCCCATCCTTTTTTATGCAGAGTGCACTTACATGCTGATGTGATGGCACAGATTTGTACAAGAGGTCCCAGGTTTGGTAACTTAAAAGAGGCTTAAACAGTTCTTAAAATACTTTAAAGGAGAAGGCATGTTGTCTGCAGTAAATACAAATGTATACTGCAATTATAAACCAGCATTTCTTCCCATTAGAAATAAAACATTATTTCTGTTTTTCGTGTTGCATTGATTTTAAAGAAATTCTATTCTCTTATAGAATCTCCAGATCATTACTCATTTTTATCTTTGCAGCATAAGACACTGTAGAAATAAATGGTGTCTTATCAATGTGAGCTATGCAGCAGATTGTGCAATCTTCATTTCCCGGGACTTTGTACCCTTAGTACACACTGTCAATAATCCAGTACTATGATTACATTAAATTAAAATTATATAAAAATATTTTGTGTGAAACTAGAAAGTTTTGGTTCCTTTCAATTGCCTACTCTCGCCTGAGTCTTTTAGGCCTTCCAGCACTTCACCAAAACACTTTTTTTTAAATGACAGTTTAGTGTCTCTTATATTTAAATGTCTCCAAAATTATGCTTGGAGAAAAATACAAAATATTGCGAAGACTGTAACAAATGGAAAAAGTGTCATCACAACTATATGAGTCTATTTTAATTTGCATTTCTGCACATAATTTTAAAAGAAAGTTATCTTTTGAAAATACAAAATAGATGGCCAATGCTCTAACTAACCACGAAGTGGGTACTACACTGGTGATTACCCTGAATTATCAATCTGCATCTCAGGTAATGGGACCTGACAGGTAAGCATATAGGAATAAAAAGCAGTTCTACTGGGTGGGATGTGAAACTGAGCTTATCATGTTACATCAGTATCCTGAATTTTTCCATCTAAGCAGGATGTGGAAAATTGGCTTATCAATTAACACATAGGAAGTCTATTAAAATATTTTAAAGGATCCTAAAAGATCCATCTTTTAAAAGATCCATCTTTTAAATGTGGCAGTACAGTACCATAACATGACACTCCTACATTGTGATTTTGATGATGTATAAAACAGATAATGACAAACATCAGCTGCACTGCATGTGTTCCTCATGATGTTCATAAACCTTAGTTTAGGAATGCACATATTCAAGAACTGGCAGAAACTGTGTAAACTAGCAGAGATTAATGTACCACAAAATAGAATAAACTTTGTTTTCTGCTCATGTACTTCTGCTACTAGAACTAAAAGATGTGTGTGTTTTTTGAAATAGTCTGCTATCTGTTTGGAACTTACAGCAGATCCCCTTAGTGAGATCCAAAAATATATTCAAATTCTAGGAGTGAATTTTGGTGAATCTAATTTGTGGCTACTAGTTACAAGATGAAGTAATAGTATCATTTTTATGTTCACCATTACCAATAAAAACAAAGAAAAACCCCCCAAAAAGCCCCTTTACCATAAAATCGACCATTTATTTACCATTTATCTACCTGCTTTCGACAAAGACCAAATCACCAAATCTAAACACCATATTTGGAACTCTTTAAGAACTTCATGTTCACAGATGTCATTATGAGGACTGTAAATCTCAATCCTAATTTGTACCTCTATGAATCTATCTGTCTACTCTATTGAAACACGGTAATTTAGGAAAGAATGAAGAACAGGCAGTGAAGATCTGTTGCTTGAATGTCATTACCTGTCACTCCTTGCTTCACTTACATGGCCCATTTTGAAGATCACGCTGCCTTTTTATACTTGCTGGATATCCATTCCCTAGACCTCATTTGCTTGGGTGGTTCAAGCTGTCAAGTGCTCAGAGTGTGTGGCAGCAATTTTGCAAATTCCCTGAAGCGCTTAGCCCCTATTTCATCTTTTATACAGATGACTATTCCTGCTTACCTACAAAAGCTTTCTATACAAGAAGAGATTTTTTTTTCAGTCACACTATTTAAAATCTAACTATCTCAACTGACTCTAACTTAAGATAATGTAATTAGCAGAATCTGATTATTTACATATTTTTTGATGTGTGTTGTAGAACAGAATATTTATGGTAGCAAAAATAATATCATCTTTGTGCTAATAAAGCAATATTTTATACTTTTATACTCAAAATTGTAACTCTAAAGAATATGACCTATATATGAGTATAAAAGGATGTGTATTTGAAATTTTCTTATACAAACTATTGCTGAAATCCCACAAACCATTTCTAAAACTTTTTCAGAAAAATGGTCTATTAAAAAAGGCTCAAATATTTCTAAGTTAGTACTATGCTAATGTCTGGTGTAGTACTGCAGGACACACAAATGAATTAACGGGAGCAACTGGAATTTCACCTTCCTCTGAAATGTCAGATGCAGATTATTGAGGGGTAATATTTGTGGGTCAATGACTCAGTTTCAGCTCTTGAATGACTGAATTTTGATAGAAAGGTTCCGATTTTAAATTGTCAAGATTAACAAGACATCGTTCCTTTACGAAAACGAGGATTGTATGTCCATCTTTGGGATATGCCTATCCCCAGTCAATGCCTCATATGACCTACTTGTGATACACTCCTTGTGATTTATTGACTCTCAAATCATCACTTTCTGTTTTGTCTCACTGTATCTCTAGAGGCCAAAATATTTCCGATACATTATGTTATAATGGCTAATATATTTAACCAGAAGCTAGAGAATGTAGGTTCTCGGCTCCTATGTTTAAACCTGCATTTGGCGACAAAGCAGTCTTAGGAGGGACATAATTTAGTCCTTACTGCTTCAGGTTAGGGCACTGAGCTGCAAAGAATTCAGAGATAAAGTAAAGACAAAGGAACGCATTAATTCTCAGGCCTGTGACGAATATTTCCTGCTAGAACAGTCTGGGTAACCCAGTCCTAACCCAAAGAGGTTGAATATTTTTTCAGACACAGATATGGTCCTTTTTCATCATTGCTGTACTGGGTTTTGAGAACATTGTTCTAGCCTCCTACTATGTAAGAATTTTGCAGGAGGATTGGTAACCACTGTTTTGGGATAATTCCAAATTTACTCTGTTCCCCATATAAAAGGGCAAAGTTCACCACCGGGTGAGAAATCATAATGGATTTCTCTAACTCATCAATTTGTATTGGTTTCTATGAGCTTATATGAGTTTGAGCATGTTTTCAGGGAAAAACATGTTTCTTTTAATTTCAGAATGAAATCTTATATTCTGTCTAGTATCTCCAAAGAACAGTTATCTTTTAAGAGAGCCTTAGTAAATGAGTGGGGCAACATTTACAAAGTACCATTTGTGCATTCTGCAGCAATCCTCACACTGTCTGTTAAATGAAATTGGCCTTCACTTCTGTTTCTGAATGTGATGAATGGCATCATTCAATAATATATGTTTGTCGAGTTGCAATCTTGCGCAGTGTTAAGTGAGGTTCAGCCTGCATATAAAATATATTCTCTAATAAAAAAAAACAACCAAAAACAAGACAGGAAATGACAGGGAAAAACTTTGATGCCACTATGTATGCCACCAAAATTACAGAAATGACATTAGTCATTGGGAATGTTGTTTCACAATGAGTTTGTTGTGCACAAACTGGTGGGGAAAATAATACCTTGGGATTTAAATTAAAAAAAATATATCCTTACACGTGCAAAATTATTTTTTTACTCATGAAAAGAGACATTTCAAGGCGTGAGTGGAAAGGCAAATATTATATACTTGTATGTGCTAAATAAAAAATTCAGGGCACACATGGGCACATGCCTGTTTCTAGATGAGGAACCTGTTCTCTTCACATTTTCAGAAGAGATGCGAAATTGCAATTTCTAATGTAATAGCAATTTTTGTAGGGTTTTTTCTTTCCTAAAACAAAAAAATGACAGGCCATATACTATCCAGCAATTCCATGCTGAAACTAATTTTTCAAAAATATTTGAATAAGGTTGTGGTCTTCCTTAGTGAGTAATGAGAATCCATCAATACTAATCACAACTGTTTAAAGCACATTCATAGTAAAGCACAAAAATTAAAAAAAGACAATTAATGGCATATTGAGTGGATCAAGTTTTATTTGTGCTAAGCCTACTCTCTCAGGAGCATTTTCTATTAACATTGCTTTCTACAAGTGATAGAAGTTTTAACCTTGGTGCAGCAGATAAGCCATTGATCTGTCAGCAGACTTTTCCCTACCTCCCACAGTATGGCGCTTCAAAAGTTTGTTTGGAAATGAAACCAAATTCTATGTTTCCTCTACAGATGGTTGACCTCTTTCAGTTAGTGGCTGCATTACTCATTTAAACAATTATACAGGTCAGAATGGTGTAATCTAAATTATTTAGTCTCTGAGTGTTTTTCAGACACCACTGACAGTCCGAGAGGATCCAGCTGCTGGTTGTACCTGGATTTGAACTCCACAAGATAACAGAGTTTTGGTTAAGAGTTTTAGTCACCACACGTTGTTTCATCTTCGAAAACACATACCACAAGCAAACTGCTCCTAAGGGACTGCAACTGCACAGGTATCAAAACATGCCAATAGCAAGACTAACATTTCCCAGACCAAAAGTTCACAATTTCTGCTTTATCTGAATAAAAATACCTGGATGCTCCTCCAGCATGCAAATCTTAAAAATACCTTTTCTTGTTTGTCCCCCACAGGGAGCAATTCAAGTCTTCCAAACAGTCTAGCAAAATATTATGATAACCTTTTCTATCCTAATTTGTACTGGAGGCTGTGTGTGTGCTAGGATCAACATTAATTACTGTATAACATTTCAGCTGTGTAGTTCATAGAAATGTCAGGGAGTTAGCTAAAGGGGATGTGGGGTCCTGATATCAGTGGGGGGTAAGTGGCCTCAACCATTGTGCAGCATGTGGATGATGGGAATTTACAAAAATAGAATCCATAACTGAGGTGTTAAAGCTAACTAACCCCAATAAAAAGTTCTTTTTCACCAAGAAAACCATCACATAGATAAAGTGTTCACAAGCAATTACTTGCATTTTCTAATAAAACCTAAGTTAATAAAGTCTGGAATCCAACAGTTAGCAAAACAGACTGTAATAATGATTCTACATAATAATTGATCTACTTTGTTAAAGTTAATATATCAGTTTGAATTAATGCATTTTAAATTCAGATTCCTTTTGCAGCTTGAATCCAAACTAATTACAGGTTTTAAATTGTCACTAGTAGGAGCTCAGCCAAGGCATATTTCCTCTCTTCTTTAGTTGCACCCTGAGAATTCATGAATCAATTTTTTTCTGGGTCATGACTTCGCCCCGCCAGGAGCAGAGAAAACCCTTCAGTGTGAAGAAAATTTAATGGCAGAGATCCCAGTACAGGCAGAATTTGCACGCAAATGGCTAGGAAGTAAATGGCAGGGGAACTTTCCAATGTATGAGAAAGGAACCTTAAAATCATTTGTAGTAATCCAAACGGCAGTGAATTAAATAAATAGTTTTAAGCACAGCAGTATCCATGTCTGTCTTGGCAATTTAGGATTGTTGGATGATTTAAGAGAGGGCTGCTTTTGCAAGCCTTTTTTTTAAACAGTAGAGGTCACCTTAGTACAAGTCTCTTCTAAAAAAACAGCCCACAACAACAATAAAAAACCCTTTTCTACCCTGATAAATTATGCTCTTAGAAGTACTCACAACTTCTTTCCAATGTTTTATATAAACTTAAAAAAATATATTATATTGTCAGTTTAATTTCATTATATTTAGCTATAGGGATTATTCAATATGAAAAGAGGAATTTTTTCCAAGCATATTTGCAGTTTTAATCAGTGATCTACACGTACAATCCATTCAAATATCTGAAAATTGGTTTGTGTTTTAAGCTTTACAATTACATAAAGATCTGTCAGGACTACATATTTTTTTGTCTTTTATATTTACCATCGAGAAAAATGTGACAAAGTAATTTGTTTCTTGGGAGGAGATACTCAGACATAAATTGCATCTATCAAAATTCACTCATCTTCATTAAAAAAAAAAAAAAAGCATTCAGAAGCCTGACAAATCAACAAAAGATTTGGTAAATTAGCATAAAATATATCCAGCTTAATACAAATTGACAAAGCTCTTTCTACAGTATTTGTTTTCATGGCATGGCTACCTTTTATCAGCATTGTACCTAACATCACCTTGGAAACTGCTTTGTGGAAAAGCTTTACCAGACACTGAGAATGAAAGCAGAAAATTATTTGTTAACTACTTAGAAGATCCTATACATAGTGAAGGAATTTTTATAATAATTTAAGAGCAATCAGAAGTAAATGCTTTGCAAAAGAAAATCTGGCTGTTTAAAGGCATTAAAGGAATTCTGAAAAATGGCACGCAGTATCTTGCCGCACACACAAATATATTCTTGAATATTAAAGTAGTATTTTGTTTACACTACCAGTATTACCAGATTTAAATGGTGTAAAGTAACTGTTTTGGCAATCTTTTCTACCAGATAAGGCTATTTAAATAATGCACATTAAAAATCCTACTTAATATCTCGAGATTATTATCTTTATACATTATCACTTCAGAAATGAAATGTCTGGGACATTGTTAAATGCTATTTTACTTCTAAATCACTCTATTAGATTTCCTGCTTGAGTGATTTGTGAAGAAAACATTACATATATATTTTTTTCTGATTACCAAACCGCATTAGACACAAAAGTCTACTTGAAACTAGTTTACAGTTTAAAAACAGGTCTAATAACAGGTGAATGCTGAAAAATATGCAAACAAAATGGCAGACATGAATGACTTCATTTAAGGCATAATTGCTTCTCATCAACCCAAGAAATCATGCAGAAACAGTCCCTGTTTCAGCCAGCCAGGGAGAGACTGGAGAAATCACTCAGGCATAGATTCTAAATGGAAGGTCCACTCCTGGGTCTCAGCCAGGGAACTGCTCCACACACAGATCCAAGCGTAGGGACAATAGTCCTTAGAATCACAGTTCATCATAACAGATAATTATACAGCAAGTAAAACAATAAGGTATTTTGGCCTTTCAATAGATAGACTAATTGTGGACTAGGGAGTTCTGCCTGGGAGGCATAAAACACACCCCTCTGTGAGTCATTTTATTGTGGTGAGGAGTGGCATGAATTTTGTGGAAAGGGATTTTAGGAACTGGTGAGTTCCATATGTTGTTTTTTGCTGTATGTCTCAGGCACATAGCCAGAGTTTCCACGCACACAGCTAGAAGCTTTTTTTTTAAAAAAAATTTCTTCCCACTTGCCCATTTAAATGTTTTAAGGAACATTATATTTTTTTTCCCCAGCAAAGTCGGTAACCGCAATTATTTTCCTCTTTTAAGCATAATAACATTTCAACTTGGATAAGGTGGAAAGAACTATATTGGTCTTTTCAAAGGGAAAATATGTTAAGATTACATATTTTATATATGGTTTTCATATCAATGAATTCATAACACTGGGTTAAAATATTCCCTGAAACTATTGTGTACCATTTGTTTTCTGGATTGTTTGTAGAGACAAAAAAATGAAGAAGGAAATACATGTAGTTCAAGACAGAGCAGCTTTTGAATCTTTTTAAATGTGTCATTCTGTTTTATGCTCAGCCAGTTCTTTTTCTTCTCCTTAAAAAGATGACAAGCAAGCAAACTCTTTTCTAGCAAATAAAAGTGTTAGTTCTTGGATGCCATGCAAAGAGTGCAAATGCATAAGAAGGCTGACCTCCTGCACTAGGAAACAAGTACTCTATCTCTGCAATTTGTGCAGCCCCACTGCCAGCCAATTAACTCGAAGTTGAGTTTTGACTCAAACTCATGACCCTTCAATCCCCACAGTCATGTGTTACATCTGGTATCATTGAATTAGTCCTTCCATTTTGGCTTGCTTTTTTTTTTTTAAACCGTCCACTTTCTTTCTGCCAATTTTTTTTCTAACCACTAATGATGATTCAAGAAGCTTTCTACAGTATCTGCATATTTGTTTGTTTTTGAGTAGAGCTCCCTTGGAAAAAATCTGGCATACATTTTTCTTTTCTAAGAATACCATTCAATTCTGCATTTCATGATACCCTTTTTTCCTGTTCTGTACTATAATGGTGACCATTACATCATGTACCCTGAGGGCTGTGCTTAAAAAGAGAAAGGATGGTGAAATTAGCAAAAATAAAAGGAACTCCCTGACTTGAATTCACAAACTGTGCTTGTTTTTGTTAAACAGAACAAAATCTGCAGTGACGGTAGCAAGTTCAATAACGTGTAGCGCATACGTTTTTCTCTCAGCTAGAAAGCACCTTCCTTAAGAAACGCTTTTAAAATATTCAATGTAAACTACTGAAGATACTCATATTAAGTAGTACTCCCCAAGCTGTGAGTACATTTCTTGTTTTATTTTTAGTGCTTTTTAATGGAATACAATTTATTATCTGGAACCTGTTTGCCTCCCAATTATTTGTAAAATTCTGTTTTAAAAATTCTAATGAAATGAAAAGAAACAGTTGATTTATTCACTTTTTCAGAAGTCAGACCTGAAGAATTAGAGAGTTGAAAGTACATTTTGATATTTTTATTCAGTATTGCTTTTCTAAGAATCTCTCTTATGCTAGCAAAGTGCAGTGGATGGTAGCTGCAGTTGGTAAATACAGATAATTCCAATGGTGAACGTGTAATCAGTCTTTAAGGGCTTAAAACATTCTCCCTTTTTCTCATCATGTCTACACTGGATTTTCTCACTCAGCTATTGTATGTGCTGTTTCATCCTTATGCCAGTATACCTCCATGTAAGTCTTCTGCTTGCCTTTTGAAGCTAGTTGAATGTATCATCCCTCATATATATACGCACACGTGTGTACGTGCATGTGTGTATGTATGTGTGTGTATGTGCATCCAAAATAAACTGAAAAAAATTACACCCATGTCAACAGAAAAACTACGTTAGTGTGGTAAAAGCGGTCATATTTCAAATGCTTTTGTGCACATAAAATATTTTTGTGATTACTGCATGCAAGTACGATAACGTCATTGTATTGTACACAGCAAGTTTTATAACCATCAGTGAAAAATAAATGATGCATTATTATTGAATGATGTGATATTTAAATATAAAAGCAGTTGAGTGCCCTATCAGTTTCCTCTTAATATTTTGCTGGTACGAATGTTTTTCTGACTTCTAAATCACACATTTGCTAAAATGAGCTCTGCTAGATATCAGTTTGAACACAGGCACAATGTGTCTCAGTCAGATTCATAAAACAGATAGCTGAACTAGAGTTTGACTTTTGACATCAACAATCTGACTTCAATATTTCTCCACAAAAAGAGACTTCTGACTCTCGTCGCTGTTTCAGTGTGATGGATAGCTTTTCAGCTGCTGACAGCAGTGAATGTAATAAATGTAATCATCCACACTGGGGGCTGAATATTTCTATTTTTTAAGTTTTCTGTCTTGTGCATTACGAATGACAAAGTAACACCTGCAGTATTACAGTCCCTCCTTTCCTACAAAACTGAAATATAAAAATATTATTATAAGTTGTCTGTGTATTAGTTCTTCGATGTTAAATAAGCTTTTAATTACCTACATTTGTTTTTTTTTTTCTCCAAGAAACACTTGCAGAAACAGAGCTTAATTTTAGCTCTGTTTGACTTCTCTGATCATCTGGGTTTTCATTGTCATTGCTTCATAATAATTTAATGTCATATATAATGACATAAAACCAGGGAAAACCACAGAAGCTGCCAATCTGAACTGATCTAAGTGTTCACTAGTATAAGCATAGAAAAGCCTGATTTGTTTGTGCCAACAACATTCAGCATGGTCTGTAACTGGGCTAGTGTTCCTTTGCTATTTAATTTTCAAATAGTCTTTCAGTGTACAGTGTAGCTGCTTAATCAGAGTGTTTTATCTACCACAATTAACAAAATGAGTGAATGTATATATTGGCAATACATAAAAAAAGTATTAAATTTATGTTTACCATTTTGTCAGCTAAACATTTTACCATCCTGTTTTTTCCACTCGCTTCATCTATAAGCAACTATTATTATGTTTGCTACTGAAAGTGTAAAGCTGAAACACATGCCTAATTCAAAATTAGTTCTAAACTTTCATTAAAAAAGCTTTGCAGAGAAATATCTTTTGTTAATGAAAAACTTATTTGGAAGCATATAAAGCCACAGTTTGCATTTTCCCCAGTCTCTGACAGCAGTGACTTATTTTACTTTACATCTAATTAAAAGTTTATGGAGATGCAATGGATTTTTGTGCAAATTAGAATTAATTAGAGTTATTAAGAAGCCATGAAAAGAAGGATTTGAGAAATAGTGAGAAATATTATTTAAACCCTAATGGAATTCAGTGAAACCCACAGGTCTATTACAGGTCCCTGATTTGCCAGGATCACTGCAGGGAATCTAACATTAATAAGCACACTGGTAATTAAATCATTTGTTACTTTGTCTGTAATGTTGTAATGTTTCACTGATACTCTGTCAGAGCTCTTTGTGCAGATCAGAGCTAATCAAAGGTAATCAATTTTCAGCATTTGAAAAATCTGTAAATGATTATACATTCATCAGATCATTTAGTGGAGTGCAAGGAAAGTGCAATGCAATTAATCTTCCTGCATGAGGAGGAATTACCACCACAGAATTCAACAGTTATAATTAATTTCATTGTCTTGCTGTGAATTTTGATTGCTTTTCTTTGGACTGTATAGTACAAATGATGATTCATTGCAAAGTATTTGCAAAGCAAACACACCAGTGTGCTATGCAAATTAAAGTAGCTGTATAACAGATAGGTTTCAAACTTCCTATTTACTCAGGGTTGTTGAGTACTAATTTGCCAAATAATTGCTTGTTAACTTTATACACTCTTCCTCTGAATATTGAGATTGGTAACCAATATAAATAGAAAGCACATGCTGTTTGATATCTCATGGTAAGTGTTTGAAATACTAGTTAGCACTTAAACTTGTACTCGACTAGAAAAAACATAACTTACGACATATTTTTCTAAAACAATTCATTCTACCTTCTTTAATATTTTATTTCATTTTTTTTTCAGTGTGAAGTTCACTGAAAGACAAAGAAGGAATTTTATGGCTTTACCATAAACTGCCATACAACCTTAAATCAGAACATTTTCTAACCATTAGTGCTTTAATACTAATTTTCCTTCATTCACATTACTAAATATCAAGTAACTTTTTCAGGGTATTATCAAATTATAGTAGGCAGTATGGACATTTCTAGAAAATCGGTCTGGGTGCCAAATATCAATGTCAAAACCAAATGTTGTGCTCAAGATTGTCATACCAAACCAGAACTTACTTGAAGGAACTGGAGTGCTGAGCAGTCACATTAGCTGCTGTAGATTCAGCTATAGGTCTGGAATTCAATTTTAGACTTTTGCACAAAACTAGATGCTACAATCAATGATTTGCACGATTTGCTCATTGTTAGTAAAATATGAACAGAGAGATGTTCATATTTGAGAAATGCCAAAATTTTATTTTAAAAGTGCCAATTAATTTCAAAAACTGTTGAATTAAGCTTTGCAGACAGAAATATGGGAGTAAGGATTTAGGGAGAGTGGTAAGAATGTGTAGCTGCAAGCTATATATTTAATATATATTAAATATATATGTTTATTATATTAATAATATGGTATTTATTATTAAGTAATTTTGATTGGCTATTAAGTTGATTATTAAGTAATTTTAATTTTATTTTAAAAGCATTAATACTTAATGAATATTGGGAATCATCAGCAGACATCTGGTTAGTTATTACTGGCAGCATTATATGTTAAGTGCTGCTTAATTTATAATCAGCTGAAAATTTTTCATTAAAAAAGGTAAAAACACTACAATACTGCATTATTTTGCTCTGTAGAAATGAGGTTTGGTAACAGTAATGTATAGTATATGCACGTATGTCTATGCAGCATATATACAATAAATATTCTTCAAAAGCCAATTCTTCCATTGCTGTCTTTATGACAACATCATGAATAACACATGAGTTATTTAAATTTAAACACATATTAGAAAAAAGAGAGACATTTCAAAGAGAATGTGAAGATGGAATGACAATCTCTTTTCAATAATAAATAGTAAAATTTAAACATTGTACAGCTAATTAATGTAAGATACTAACAGAAGACAGAATGAGAGATGTTCAGAATTGAGGAGTGCCAAAATGTGGAGCTGTAAAAACTGATTGTTTAAGTGCTTCTGAGAGCCCTGGAAAACTCTTAGAATGAATGTACACAGAAGTCTGAGGCATTCAAACTCATCTCTTCTTTTCAACCTACTTGGCCATGACTGAGTCAATAGGCTGAATCTGAGTCAATGTTTGCAGTCCACAGCTGAAATCACAGACATATAAATCTAGATATGAAGTAAATACCGTTTTCAGAATTTAATACTGAACAGGAAAAGATTCTGATACTTATAATCTGTTCTGATAGCTCTCCACAGCTCATAAAGATTTTTTACCGATTGCATCTTTTCTTGTATCAATGAAAACTAAAACAAAGACAAATCTTGAAATTTAGACAGCAGTGCATTGCACATATACAAAGATTCAATGCTGTTATTGTTTTCAGAAATGTCTATTTTTATATGTCATCAATAGTTTCATCATCTAAAAACCATTGAAGTGCACATCTCAAAAAGAAAACCTCTTCTTGATGGATATTTTGTTTATAGTGGATTTATATCTTTTGGTGAAAATTCCAGTCTCCAAAATTATACTGGGAATCTTAGAAAAATAACCCTTTCCATGTTACAATGAAAGTATTTTCTGGCATTTGGATGGGTTTGGACCATCCTCACCAAAGCTTTCAACATAGACCTGTTCATGACAACTGCAGGAAGAAACTACCGAGAACAAAATATTTATGTGCCTATCAACAAGAATTTTCATTTGTATCTGAACAGAGGCTGAGAGGATAAGATGAAAGGCACATTTTTCAACTTGTTGAGTTTGTTTATCATATGGTCACAAAATCTTCCATATTTTACTAGGGATGAATCAGGGGCAATCAGCATGATATTATTCAATCTGGACTCAAGGTCTGTGGACCATGTATTTCTTTATTCCACATTTGTTCCAGGCCACGAACTTCCTATAAGGAAGGGCCTGAAAGAAGTGAAAAAGATGATTTCCCCAGGGAAAATGAAGAAAAAGTAATATAAAATGTGATGTCTCCCAAACCCACACACGCATATTCTACATTCTTGTATATAGGTACAAATGCTCTCCTCCTCACCTCCTCATGAGAGATATATTGGTTTTTCATTAAAATTCTTCATTTTATCTGACTGTATGGAAGACTTCAAATAGTTCAGATCCATGCACAATGAAGAGAATTGTCAATTTAATGTGGCTTTAAGGACATCCCCAAAATGTACACTGACCTCCCATTGGCCCTATTCAGTTCACTTTTTTCTTTTTCATCATAACCTCTGTAAACATCATGGAAACCTGCAGCCATGCCCTCATTCCATGCTCCAAGCAGTTTAGCTTGTCTGAATTGCACTATGTTCACTTTTTGTAAGTAAAATATCCCACATTTGAGTTCATTTTTTTTATTATTTTGCTTTTTCTTTTACTTCTTTCAATGATGTTTTATTGTCTGAAGTCTAGATTTCTGCCGAGTTTGTGAACTACACTTGTCAGAGTATTGCCCACAACTCTGGGTTCCTTTGTTGAAGCTGTAGAAATAAAATGAATAGTATAAAAGCTTGATGGCATCTGTGGATAGGAAACTCATTAAAAGCCTCAGCCTTCTGTTTTATTTCTAACCACATTGCCCTGTGGGATTTCAAGGTCTTGCAGGATGAAACCAGCAGGACTCATTACTTCTAAAACAATGTTTAGAGTTCTATTGGTGGTGGAATGTTCTGCCAGTCAGGTAAAAAACCTAGGCCTTTATCCTTCCTGGGACAATACCAGGCAGCTCAGAAACTGCTTGGAAAAGTCATGCCTTTGAATGCAACTGCAGGTGTTGCTCCTCAAAGACTGTTGGTACCCTCCTATGCACCCTTCAAAGGAATAATAGAAAATTCACTTTGGGATTCAAATGGAGTCTAAGAAAATTTGAAATAATAGGAACAAACTTTTGAGACTTCCTACATTTTTCCCACGAACCTATGGACCATGACTAATACCCTGAGGGCAAAAAAACATCCTTTTTCCCTCTTACACAGGCATAGAATTCATGGTGTCAGATAAATAAGTTTCATGACCTCACCTTGTTTAAGGCTACCATTCAATTACTAGCAAAGACTAGTCACCACAGTGAGAAAAGAGTGGCATTCTGATTGCTCACATTAATTAGAAATAGTGCAAAATTTATATCACAGAAGAATAGCAAAAAATTCTATGAACTCTCTTCACAAAACAAATTAAAAACATTTAGCCAAAAGTAACTAGTATTAGTTTCAAGAAACTGATGGCTCACATTTTCTGTGCAATTAGATACAATTATGAGAATAATTTTAATATAGGATAGAAACAAGTAAGGACCTCGCCAGTGTGGTAGTGATTTAGCCCCCTAAAGTAGTTTCACAGCTGCGTCAAATAGAATTACTTCTAGAGATTTGCCAAATCATTTATACGTAATATCTGAAAATTTCAATTATCTTGTTAAAATGTCTAATGCAGTAATAATTAATAAATTTTGTACACTGGCAAATATACTTATCAATTAAAAAGTATAACTCTTGACTACATACTGAAATGCCATTTAAAAATCCAAGGCTGCAGTTATATAAAACAGTGTGAATTATCTAAAATGTAAAGAATTACACATGGAAAACTTCACTGATAGATGATATCTTATGAACTTTAAAATCTGAGCAAACATGTTTTAAAGAAAAATTGCCTAAGCCATAAACTTTATTGATTATCAAGTCACATAAAGATCAAATTCATTTAGTTAATAAAGCAGCAAGATAGGATGACACTTGGAAGGGCAGAAGAGAGCTGAACAGCAGAATATCTGTCTTGTGTCTAAGAATTAGATTCCTTCAAGAATGAGAGTAATGTCAAATAGCTACATTACCAACATAGAAATTCTAGAGATTTTCTTTTTTGAACAAGTTTCCCAGCAATAGACTTATTAACACAAAATTTAATGAATAAGTGGCAGTATTTAAACATTTTATATCTCAGGAATTAAAAAGATATATACTCTTTTTTTTTTTCTCATCAACTTCCCAGATGACTTTGCCAAAAAAAAAGTGGTAAAAAATTTTCTCTTTTTGTTTTTATTTTCTTTTTCTGAGTCTATGCCAACTCCAGGATTTCTCCTATAGTATCTCATTATTTTGAATTTCTAAGGCATTATTTTTCTATAAAAAAGGTCAATAAAAATTCAGTCTGTAAACTGCAAACTTGTTTCCTTACAATTTAGAGTTGGATACTCTTAATACAAGTGGGTCTAAATGCGTCATATCCTGCAAGGTTTATTTACGTAGAATATGAAGTTCTTTCTTTTGCCTATATTTACATGAGAAACAGGAAACCACAGCATTATTTCTGGTGGTAAATGAGGGGACTGAAGACTACTGGATGAAAACAAATGATGGCCCTCAAAAGAAGATACAGTTGGGAGCTTTGTGTAATTGTTTCTGCATTACTGCTCCCACAGGACCAGATGAAGAGATTACCAACCCCAGCCAACCCCCAACTGTTTGTTGCCATCCTCTTGCCAGAGAACACTGCCTTGCCAGATCCACTGGTTAAATTACTTGTGTGATCACTCTCTAATTTATTTCAAAGTGACTTGGTTAGCAAAGCGGGCAAGCAGAAACGATCTATTATTTCAATGGTTTATGCTGGCTCATTTTAATTTTAATAGCCTAGAAAGCAATCTCAACAGCAGCTCAGCCAGGAAAACTAAGGATGGCAGCTACTGAAAGCAGTCTGGGGTTGGTAAACTTCAGAAATTGAAAGAGAAAAGATGCTCACAACATGCAGATTTAAACCAAGGTCCAGCAAAACATTTAGGCACCTCTGCACTTAAAACACCTGGATCACACTGCTTTAAATGGGGCTACTAATAACCTATTACTTTTGACAATTATGTTATTTTTGGAAAACATATGCCAGAGGATGATATTAATGTAATTTTATATAAGAAAATTAAGCATCTTGTTTGCATAAATCTTCTAAGCTTTTCCCGTAGTCAATGGAAGAACCACCTCCAGAAGGGTAATTGCCCAGCTATCTGAGAAAGGAGGTGTCAGCTGCCCTCTGAAGATGTTCAGCACAGAGATTGGCCACCCCTTAGGTTGGAATATGCAGCCATCTCCTAGGCTGCTGAAGTTAGGCAACCTGAATTTTATCCTATCTGTACCTTTCCAAGTGGGCCTGACAACCACAGCAAAGTTATTTCTGGAAAAACATTCTTAAATGCGACAATCATCTTTACCAATGCCATCACACCCTTACCATCCATTTTGGAAAAAATTTTATAAGTATCTAGTATTCATTTAGTAGTAGAAATCAGTATTTCATAAATATCACATACATACATACATATATACATACATACATACATACATATATATATATATATATATATACACTACTGCTATTACTTATTACTTTAACTTCCTTTACGTAGGTAGTTTCCCTGGTTTTAAATAAACTTTTAGATTGTAATTAGCTTTTCTAATAATGTACACCTGCTCTTTGCCAGCTAGTTGTCAAGTACTCAGGTGAAGGTGAATTGAAGGCTTTTCAACAATTAATGGAAAATGTTATAACAACAGAAGAAAACTGAAATCATGAAATCATCCCTCTTTTGGCAACGTTGATTGGATTTCACGGAATGACAGAATTGCAGAATGGGTTGGAAGGGACCACAGTGGGTCATCTGGTCCAACCCCCCTGCTCAAGCAGGGACATCCCAGAGCACACAGCGCAGGATTGCATCCAGATGGGTCTCAAATGTCTCCAGTGTGGGAGACTCCACAACCTCTCTGGGAAATCTCTTCCAGTGTTCAGTCGCTCGCACAGTAAAGAAGTTCTTCCTCGCATTCAGGTGGAACTTCCTGTGCATCAGTTTATGCCCGTTGACTCTTGTCCTATTGCTTGGCAGCACCAAGAGCCTGACACCCTCCCTTCAGACACTGATAGTTGTTTATAAGGTCCGCTCTCAGTCATCTCTTCTCGAGACTGAACAGGCCCAGCTGCCTCAGCCTATTCTCATAAGAGGGATGCTGCAGTATTTTAATTATCTTTGTAGCCTCCAGCGGACCTGCTCCAGGAGCTCCATGTCTCTCTTGTCCTGAGGAGCCCAGAACTGGGCACAGCACTCCAGATGTGGCCTCACCAGGGCTGAGTAGAGGGGCTGAACCACCTCTTTTGACCAGCTGGCCATGCTCTTCCCAGTGCAGCCCAGGATATCACTGGCTTTCTTGCCCCACCAGGCACACTGCTGGCTCGTGGACATCTTGTTGTCCCCCAGGTCCTCCTCCTCACAGCTGTTTTCTAGCAGGTCAGCCGCCAGCGTGTGCTGGTCCATGGGGTTATTGTTCCTCAGGTGCAGGACCCTGCATCTGCCTTTGCTGAATTTCAGGCAGTTCTTCTCTGCCCATCTCCAGCCTGTCGAGGTCCTTCTGCAGGGCTGCACAGCCCTCTGGGGTATCGGCCACTCCTCCCAGCTTTGAGTCATCAGTGAACTTGCTGAGGAGGGATCTGCACCTTCATCCAAGTCATTGATGAATAAGGCAAACAACACTGAGCCAAGTACTGAACATTGATTTGACACTTTCTAAATTATTTCTTGCACATCCTCCAGATAAGGGGTAAGAGCAGTGCAGAGGGAGATAACTTTTACGACAGTGGTTATTTACTCACTCTTAGAACTATCACATCCATTCACTAGTGGTACTATGGTAGCCAGTGTTTAAGGCAGAATGACACTTCATTGTTCCATCATAAACACTACCAGACTGAAGCAGGGGGTTGATAAGTGATCACAAGAGTAAAGACACAAAGCTGAAGTGCCTTAGAGTCTAATTACCAAACTGTACAAATGTGTACAACCAGAACAAAGCGATGATCCTTTATTCTGTGAATGTATTTTAAAGAGAAATTGGAAGCAGATAAACATACATGCCAAAAATGAAAACAACAACAAAGAAGTGAGATTGGCGTGGATCTTACATTTTCAATTGGGAATTATTTTTCCTTCTTGACAGGCTTAAGCAAGATTTGAAATTGAATCTTACAATAGCTTTTTTCCTCATTCATCAAAGAAATAGTTTTAATGTATCAATACATGATGTAGGATATAATTCTAAAACCTTCCTTGTGCTTTAGGAACCTGGAATCTGTGGAAGCTGCCATATGGGGGAAAACCATTAGTGAGGAACAGAGTTATATTAAAAATTCACAAAATACAGAGTGTTTTAGAACACGAAACATAGATTGAGTTCAGTTACTGAAAATATATATCTCTGTGGTGCAGTCTCATTCTAAATGGACGCTGATCCTTGCTCCAGGCTGCAAGTTTTCTGCAGTCAGCTGCAGATGTGATAGGACTTGCTTTTACATAATCGTTTTGTCTTATCTGTAAGCTTCCCTAACTCAGACAACTTGAGAGGCATTAAGGGTGTGTGCAGATGAACGAGTTACCCTCTGAACTTATGTTTCTCATACTCTGCAAGAATTGCCTGCAACACACTTTTATGCTGCATTGTGCCACTCAGAAAGGATACAAATATGGAGTAGATGACAGGAAAATAGTTCATAACACCTTACATTGCTGATAAGTTGTTTTTTATCTTTCCATAGCTAAGATTTCCTGCTATCTCCTTCTTAAGGCCAGTTACTTTTACTCTGTTGTGGTTTGCTGGTCGCAAAGTGAAAAGTAAATTTTTTTTCTTGCTTATAATGAATAAAAAATTTCATCAAGTTGATCAACAGAACTTGGGGTTTTTCTGTCTCTACAGTTCTGAAATACTTTGCAATGATCTTTCTCAATTACAAATCCAGTGTTGTGTATATGTATATATAGATATATAAAGAGAACTTTCTAAAATACTGATTCAGTGTTATCCCTATACTGTGCAATTTTAAAAAGGTTACTCCTTTGCTGAGTTACCCCTGCCCAGATAGTCAAATTAAACATCACAATTCTGTTAGAAATTACAGAGAACAAAATGAAAGCATGTTGGAAAGCATTAAATCATGCTGCTTAGTGGATTGATACACACAATTAAACAATTCAGGTCATAAGTGCCCATGACTATCTCGTTGACAGTAAGCTACCACACAATAATTTATGGAATGTTTTCCATCATCTCCAACCAGCTATAAAAAATTACTTCCATCCTGATGGATGATGGCCTTGATTACTCCTATCAAACGTATGCCATGCAACATGCCTATGTTTGAAATAAATTTATTTTATTAATATGTTAATCTTCAATACATGTCCCTTAATATCCTGGGAGGGTCAGAGCTGTCATCTGGCCCTGCGCCAGTTTCTTTGAAGGTGCTGCAGTCATCCACATCAACCCTATTCTCTCGCTTGTTTCCTAAGTTACTGCTACTTTCTCTTTATTGGAGTCACTGATTTGCTGTGTTTTTACTGAAGAGGGCTGAACTGACCCAACAAAGTAACAAGGTAACAGGTCATGTTTGACGCCTCACAGGTAACGCTGTAAATTGGTTTGAGAAATACTGAGGTCTAAAACTTCCAGAGTGCAAAGAAAATCTGGTTTCAAGCATTAACAAACCTTTCTTTTTATTCAGAACTAAATCTACACACTTTTATTGTAGCTGGAGATGCTACATTGTAGGAATAACTTTTTCTTTTTTTATTCCTTGTTTACTCTGGAAGCAGGGGAAAGCATGGTCTGGGGGAAAATAGTGATAAAAATCAAATCTGTGCTAAATCAGTTTTCATGTATAGCAGCAAATATAGATTTGTCTGATCAGGAATTTTGGCATTTCAGAATGTCCTGAAAAGAAGTACGTGCTTTTCTTCAGTCATTTTTTTGAAAGCAGAACTGAACTTTGAGTGTTTCTTCTTCTTGTCACATTTATTAATCATTAAAGTTTCTGACATGTTTTCTTATTATTGTTTAATAGTAATGTCAATGTTAAACCATAATATAGGTGTATGCATCTGTTGTTTACTCTGAGATGACTAACTGCCGTATATAAAAATTCATATTAAAAATAAGTGATAACATACCAATGAAATAATGATTTTTAAAAGCCCTCTGCCTTTGAAAGACATTAATGTATTTAAATAAAAAAAGAGATCACAGTTCCATATCCTACCACTGACACACAGAGAAACAAACAAAAATGAGTTGGAGAACAGACCTGCATAACATACGGCTCAAGGACTTCATGCAGCCTGCAGAGCATCTTTTCTAGCATGCCAACTATTTAACAGCAACGTGTACTCTTAGAAAAAGCAGGGTGTGCATCCTGGCTGCGGTTTTAACCAGCCCCCTAGCTCAAAGAAGTGGATGGAATGTGTGTCTCCTGGCCAGGCGTGTGGGTGGGTGGGTGGACATTATTTATAGAAAGGGAAAGGCAAGAGACACTGGGCAGTCATGGCAAAAAGCTAAACTCGATAGCAAGGGAGGCTCTTCACTGTAGCGCAGAATGGACCTTGTCTTGATGTAACAGATTCCAATCTTTTAAATACGTGGTTCAGTAATTTCGGCATTACACCCATTCTTGCCTCCATAATGCAACATCTGGATTGAGTCCAGAAAACTCTCGAGGTGAATGAATCCTTGTCTCTGCACGCTAAAATTTTAGACCATCAAGAAAAAAAATATTTGATACCATGTAAATGTTGCATGCCTAAGTTTAATGTAAAATTTCAGGACACATAAAATCCCCTACACCCACAACTTGCTAATAACTTTCATTGTCATCTTTGGTTTTATTATTACATATGAGATTTTACTGAATTATTCATTTTTTAATAGTTGTGGTATTCTAGAAAAAAAATTAAACTTTTTGGGATCATAGCAGTACTTCAAAAAGCAGACGAATTGTATGAGCAAGTATACTCTTCCCAAATGTGGCTATCTCAGGGTGCTGAGGAATTAGATTTCCATCTCAAAGGCAGTTATCTTGACATAACAGATTACTGCTGCCAAAAGAAAAAAAGCAGTATTTTCCTGTCCTCTCATACTTCTCTCCCTCTTTCTGCCACTTTTAGTGGTTGTGAGCAGTTAAATATCATGTCTCACAGAAATTGAGCCCAAGAACATGAATATACCTCTGAAGGTGGCTCCTTGGGAGTGCTCCTGAAAGCATTCTCTGATGGAAATCTCAGACAGCAGCTTTCTCACAGGGGTGTTTCTCTCTCCATGGCCCTGAATGCCACATTTTCAGGAAGGACATAAAATCGGCTGGGTAAGTGAAAGAGAGCAATGCACCTCATGTATCCTTAGTGTAAGCAAATGATATATGCTTTCTTCCTTCCATTTCAGCATTTCTGTCTTCTATAAACATTTTCAGTCATGTTGTCTGCTTCGGCAGTCGTGAGTAAATGCTTGTATTTGCACTTGGCCACAAAATTTAATTGCGAATTACTCTACACACATAAAAATGGCAAATGCTTAAACTGGGAGGTTGGACCACATGAATTTCTCAGCCCTCCTTTTTCAACTGCACAGGCCAGCTGAAGACCCCAGCAAGGCCAGGAGGGACAAAACTTGCCACAAGAACATGAGCTTTCTGGTCTGCAGCGAGATATCGGGAAGAACACCTGCGTCTGAATGTCTTGAGAAACACATCATAGTGTCAATTTACAGTATGCTAACGATGAAAAAGTCTCCTCACTAACAGAAATAATTAGAATAATACAAACTGTATTTAGATTAGGTCTGAGATTGGTTATTATGCCAACAAAATGAGTGATCCTTCAGGGAGAGATATGGGCAGAACACAGAATTGCTGAAATGAATCAAGAGACTTTAACTATAATTGTTGTATGTTCTGCATGTGACAGAAAAATCATAAATAAAAATCCAAATTAGCTATTTCCATTCTTCAGCATTGAAATAAAAAGCCTAGAGTGACAGAACTTGATATTTTTCTGCCAGTGTGACTTTACATAGTTTTTTTGTTTACTTTCTCACACTTGATTGTTCTCTTGGTAGTGTTTCACTAACTGACTTTTATCTTGACTGATAATGAAAGCACCAGAAAATACAAACACTTTTCAATTCCTTCTTTTTTGCTTATGTTGCATTGTAATCCCACTCTGAAGCGCTTTTTTTTAATAAAGTATTTCACAAGAACAAAATATAATTACAGATGCATTCATATATCCTAAATGCTTCTGGTACAACAAAGCACCTGTACTCTATTTACATTTTAGATTGCTTGAAAATGTCTCTACAGTTACCTTGTAAAACTTCATACCATATGTGTTATTAGTCTAACACTGTTCGCTCATTTGAACTAAAACAAGTAGATACTGTCAGATACTAGACTGGTGAAAATAACTTCAGTGATTATGAGCTGAGTGTTTTTTATCAGCACTTTTTCCAAGCAAAATTTGTGCTGATATAGCTCTAAGAATTTAAAAATTATACATCTGATGCAGAAAAGACTATATAATGTTCAAATGTGCACAAGAGAAGTTTGCTTTTTTATCTTATTGGCATATACCTCATAAGTATGCCTAGAAAATATTACTTATTTAGATTCATCTTGTTACTTATGTATAAAGGGTGCAGACTCCAAAAGGACATGTTTCTCCAGTATAACAGGATGTATTTGTTTATTTCTGCACAGTGTTTGTGCCACTGCAGTTAAATTTGCAGCCCACATTTTGAGGATATACCACTCAATTTGAAGTTATGATGTTGATTTTCTTATCCATGTTTTTCCCCTTGAAGCAAGATGAAAAACGTTCCAGCAAAAGCATAAGAAAGCTATTTTAAGATCTTTGAAGAAAAATTAATATGTTGCGATGATGATATTTCATCTTAATCTGGCATCGCCCAGACTTGTCTCTTTCAAGGAAAGGAGGACATCTGGAAATGAGTGAAAGCCACAATAAAATAAGATTTTTTTACTGAAACTGAAATATGATGGCATAGTTGTTTCTTGACAGTTATATATTCAATGAGTAGGAATAAGTGGTATGAAAAAGGTGCATGATTTATTGTTATATGCAATTACATGAGTTCCACAATATTGAAAATTTACAGGGAACTGAACCGATATTTTAGAAATAAAAATATTAAATACTCATGGATATTCATAGTCTAAAAGCAAGAAAAAAAAGCACCTCAAAGTAGCTAGGGAGAAATTCAGCGAACAGGGATAACACTGTAAATTAATATGTTTTCTTTGGTGTGATTCTGCTTCTCATATATAATTCCTGGAATATATGAAGGGAAGAAAAAATTTTGGTTTGATATTTGAGTTTCATAATCTCTGTCCCTCAATGCCAAACATGAGTCTGACCTCATTTCCACTAATTTGGGCAATGCAATTAGCATAAATAAATATATACACACATATAAAATCGCATGTGAAACACATTTATAATTCTGGACACCAGTATCCAGGAATGATAAATTCAAAGTGAAAAGGAGCAAGGAGACACTAGTAGGATGAACAGATGATTGGTGAGCTGATCTTTTCTAAAGAGTATTGAAAGACCTT
Source organism: Melanocharis versteri (assembly GCA_013397845.1). NCBI lineage: Eukaryota > Metazoa > Chordata > Aves > Passeriformes > Melanocharitidae > Melanocharis > Melanocharis versteri. The sequence continues at coordinate 1,373,259 of VZTG01004479.1, forward strand.
GCTGGTTTGTCTAACCACACAAAGTAAAGTTAAAAAGAAAAAAAATTTTATGTGTTAATTCTTCAGCCAGATATCAGGGGAAATGATGAACTATTTAAGTGATGCTGGCAAAAGAGCAATCAGATATAAACTAGCCTTAAGTAAATTCAGTCTAGAAATGAATAGTATTTCTAAACCTTACTGTGTTGGGTTTGCATGGCCAAGTTTTGGTAGCAGAGGGAGCTACAAGGGTGGCTTCTGTGAGAAGATGACAGAAGCTTCCCCCATGTCCTGCAGAGCCAATGCCAGGTGGCTCCAGGATGGACCTGCTGCTGGCCAACGCTGGCCCAGTTAGAAATATTGATAACACCTCTGTAATAGCATATTTAAGAAGGAAAGAAAAAAAAGTTAACGTGCAGATGTAATTGCTGCCAGAGAAGAGAAGAGCGACAATACGTGAAAGGAACAGCTCTGCAGACACCAAGGTGGAGGAGAGGCAGGAGGTGCTGGAGCTGAGATTCCCCTGCAGCCTGTGGTGCAGACCACGGTGAAGCAGCTGTGCCCCTGCAGCCCATGGAGGTCCTTGGGGATGCAGAGATCCACCTGCAGCCCAGACTGGAGCAGATGGACACCCAAGAAAAGGTTGCAAACCCAGGGGAAACCCACGCTGGAGCAGGCTGCGCCTGAAGGACTGCACCCCACGGAAGAGTGACCCACATTGCAGCAGTTTGTGGAGAACTGCTGCCCATGGCATGGACTCACATTAAAGAAGTTCCTGGAGGACTGTCACCTATGGGAGGAACCCCACACGGGAGCAGGGGAAGGACTCCTCTTCCTGAGCAGCAGCAGGAACAATGAGTGATGAAGTGACCATAACCCCCATTCCCCATCTGCCTGCGCTGCTGGTGGGGGAGGAAGAGCTAGGGAAGAAGGGAGGGCTGAGGGAGAGGTACTTTTTAAAGATTTATTTTACTTCTCATTATCCTGCTCTGATTTTGTCAGTAGTAAAATTCAGTTGATATCCCCAAGCTGAGTCTGTTTTGCCCATGACAGTATCTGGAGAGTACCCTCTCTCCCAGATCTTATCTCAAGCTATGAATCATTGTTATATTTTTTCTTCCCCATCCAGGTGAGAAGTGGAATGACAGAGTGGCTTTGGTGGATGCCTGGCATTCAGCCAGGGTCAACCCACTACACTTACTGAACTGATGTTCTGGACATCTCAGGATGTCATAACAAAATAACATGAAAAATAGGAATTAATAATTTAAAAGAAATCTTAAAATCTTCCAGTGTGAATTTCATGCACCAGTCTTTTCTACAGTGATTGAAGACATCTTTTTAGGAGCAGTGTTATTTAACATGGCTCTCAATCACCTATGCAGAGTTTTGGATGTCAAATTGAAACATCCCTCTGCAGCTTTTACAATCTTTCATTATTCCAAATTTTTAAAATCTGTCCTACATCTTCCAAAATCAGGTTCCTATTTTCCTTAAAAGCCAACTGTTAGAATATAACACTTTTTTGGCAATAATACAGATAAGATCTGTTGTCTGCATAAAATATTAACTAATCATAAATTAGCATCAGATAAAATATTCTGCTACTTAATATTGGAAAAGTGACATCCCAGTCAATATAAACAACTGAGTTACATTTCAAGCTGCATTTACTTGTATGTGATAGCAGTCACCTATGCCTGCTGCCCAAGATCTAGTTATTGCAAAGGCTTATCCTAAGGACACTTCACCCACCTAACCCCTTCCCCTTAGGTCTCCTCTTTAAAAAAGTTGCAAATTCTTCAGAAAAAGATTTTTTAGGAGTCTCAATCTCACTTTTGTGTTGCAAAAAGTGTTGGAAAGTAAGGAAGCCTTGTTTTGAGTAACACCATCTAAAACCTATGTCAAGAATAAGGCCAGAGTGAAGAACTGGTGTTAGACACGTCCTGCCATGGCCTCTCTCTTGGGTCTTGAGAAACAGAGGGAGGAGAACCCCCAGCAGAGATCACTGACGATATGGCTATGAAAATTTGCTGAATATTTCTCAGTGTAGTCCTTAAAACACTTTGCAAAATACCTGGTCTTGACATGCCTGTCCCATTGACTATCAGGGGTAAATGAAACCATGCAGAAGTTAACTGGCCCAGTTTCTCATTTTACCTATGAACACCTTGGTTTACTCTGGGACAGTTAATACTCTCTCTAATTCATTGTGATCTGAGCTACTTTGAAAAGTAAACGATATGTTATTCATTATTGCTATACCTTTTTTCATTCAACATTTAACAGAAACTTCTTGCCTTTATTCTTAACTATATTATCTTGATAATATCTCTTGCACATTCAAAATTAAAAACTCAAGCTGTTTCTCTGGCATTTGCATTATCATCTTTACCTCTTCATCCTTAAAGGTATACTATGCCACTAGAAGTAGATGCCCAACAAATTCTCTCTTTGTGTCAAACATCAAGCATAAGTCAAGAACAGTCATTGAAGCAGAATATCTGTTCAATCCAGTCAGATGAAGACAAAATACATTTTCATCCTAATCAAATTTTTAAAGTGAAAATAATGCAGTTTTCAGAAACAGAATCAAACCCCAGATATTTGTCTCTGATCAGGAAACACATAACCAAATTATTTGGTTTTGAAATTATTTCATTTTTTTGTAAATATTTGTTCAAACATTTTTTGTATTTTTTTAATTTTATTGCTGACAGATTTTCTTATGGAAACAATTTTATGTTCATGTCTTTCAGACTGGCTAAATTCCTCAAAAGCTTAGCGATCCACTGTAGGTATAGGTTCAAATGCAGGACTCTGGCAGTATCACAGGGTAGAAAATTGGTATGTTATATGGGAAAAAAAAATCTTTTATTACCCAAGAAAATTCAGGTAGAATATTTCTGTTTTTCTAAGGCTGAAATGGGAATGCATAAATAAACTGACCAGTACATAATTTCAAATTGAAACTTGAAATGTTGATATTCCACCTTTTTTATTCTAATACTGAATTTTTTACATTTCCGTTACTATAGAAATTCAATAGCAAGTTCTACAATCCACATACCTGTGAATGCAGGATTTGGGGTACATATTTCTAAATGTTTATCCAGGCATTTTATGGCTATTGCTGGACAGGCCTCTTTATATTCTGATAATTTCTCACATATTCCTATCAGAATTTTAATAATCCTTTGCTATTTGTGTTAGTGTGTTATTATGCTCAGATATATTCAAGGTTTCAACCTAGCTCTACTTCCCCTCTGTAGATTCTACTCATAGATCTATCTATATTTGTGCCTTACTAGCCTTGCACATTCTCCTCATGAGTGCCTCATACGTCTCCTCAGTACCAGCCCAAGCTAATTCTTCTCGTATATCTTCATTCCATTTCCACCGTCATCTCTGACAGAGAGTGGATTCATGAACAGGAGCACCAGATTCATGTCACAAATGAAACACGAAAGACTCTACCACTTTCCTACAGGAGACTTCTGAGTGATGTAATAGATCTCAGGGTTGGGAAGATTTTCTTTAATAATCTACGTTGTCGTTTTATTTGATAGCCATTGATTAAATAACCCATTCGACCTCCATATAAAGTATTTCCATCCCTGAATAACTATAACCAGTTACCAACTCCTTGATATTTCTTCTAGTTCAAGTGGTGCATTCTTTCTCGACAAAAAGGCAATCAATGTTATGGAAGGTGGTGAAAAGTGAAAAAGAAGGTTGTTCCCTACTGAAAAAGACAAGTTATTTTAAATTGCAAGGAAAACATAATTATAGATAATTACCACAGATTACATTTTCTACATACATGCACTAATTAAATCACCTATTAGATGATTATATTTTTTTATAGATTTTTTACTTTCTATTTGGCATTACATATGATAAATCAAATACACAATAAATGAAAAATGACAGCATCTATCAAAATTACCCTCAGAATCATTTAATTCTTGATAAATATGATAAGAAAACTCCCAGAGTATTGAGAGAGAAAAGTAATACTCTTTATCTACCTCCAGTCAGCCGTGAAGTTAACTTAATAAACACAGAAGTTTTAGTCCCAAATATATTTTATTATTCATTACTATGACCTTGTGGCTGATAGAAAACAGTTCTCATCCTTCCCATGTTATTCTAGGTCAGGTCTTAGTAATTGTACAAAACATGTAGGAAAGGGTAGAAAACAGAGAAGAAAACAATACAGTTTTTACTTAGAGTGTATTCCATAGCACACTAAATTAGCAAACCCACAGGGATCACAGCATTGTACCTTTTACAGAGTTTCAAGGTTTGTACCCAGGGATGGAGGAGAGATAATGCCTCATACATTCCCCTTTCAATTTTTACTGAATTCACCGGCATATACTGGCTAAACTGAAGCATTCTAAACTATCAGAAGTCTCTTGAGACAAACACTCTCCTCACATCTCAACATCCCATCACAGGTGCACATTTTTAGTTAACTCCTTTGACTAGCTTGGTGATCAGCTTGTTGATTTAAAACAATGGTACTTCTGCAGGCAACCTGGGAAATAAAAATAATTAATTGTACCCATCTATCAACACTTTCTTCTTAAAACAACAATTCTTAAAACAAAAAGAAATAACCACCTTCTCCTCTTCCGTCATGACCCTTCAAAACTTCCCTAATATTATAGATTGTTTTGACTGAATCTGCAAAATCGTCAGTGTCACTCTGATACTTTCTACCTTAAGTTCATTTCTACATGGTTATTGCAATGGTGTTTTTCAGGCTCAAGCTGGTTTTGGACTAAATCCCTAATTTCTCATTTCCGAAAGTATCAGTAATGATTTCTCCTATCTGGCTAATGACAATTTAGCACTGTCACCATGTGAGATATTGTATCCTTGTTGTCCTGTTTCTGCCAAAAATTTTATGATAATAAATGCAATAGAATAAGAGGCTTCTTTTTATGTTGGCGTACCTAACAGCTGTCTATTTTGATCATAGAACTGATTCTTCAAAGCCTCCAACTTTTTCACAAACAGCAATCTAGTTTTAATTAAAATGTTTGCAGAGAAACTTGCTATAACAGCAGCTGAGAGTCCTGCTAAATCCCACATTTTGAATTTTTTGATCATGAATTCCCTGGGGTTCCTAGGTCTAGATTCTGAGTTACTTTGGATATACACATAGTGTAGCTTAGTGAAATAAGAAACGCGCATATATATCACCTGGAGTTGGAGATTTAAAGTTTTGCAGTTAAATTGTAAATATGCTTCTTCTGTCATTCCTCCTAAGAAATTGTTTCCTGTCTGCATAGTACTGAGGCCCAAAATTTGCATCCAAACACCAGCCAGTACTGTGGCACAAATTCTAGTGCTCAAAAAAATAATATTCAACCAGTTACCCCTGGGGTAGAAGGGATAAGGACAGACTGTGTCAGCTTGTACTGGCAACTCTTCTAATTTGTTCTAACGCCTGAAATTTAGCTGGATGAGATTGTGGAAGCTCTATTTCCTACCTTAGTGAGCACTAAATAAAAGGAGCAGTGGCCTCCACTTCGTGGTGCCTCTGGCACAAATCTAGCACGGAGACCACACGATCACTTTGTTTGTCTGAAAGTGACCAGGCAAAAGGACGGCAGAGAAGATATCTTGTCTGCATTACTGGTGTGGAAGCCAAGAAAAAAGCATTACAGCAAACAGAAACTTTGCCTAGTTGTGGACTAACACTGGTAGTCACTGCTGGTAATAGCATCTCTAATGTCTCCTACTCCATAACTTCTTTCAGTTCTAATAATGTCAGTCATTTCTTTCATGAGAGAATTCCAAGCTCGGTATCACCCATGTCACCTTTTATTTCAACTCAACAAATTCCTATTTCATCCCCCGCATAGACTAAGATCTCTATATGACTTTAAGGTTTATTTTACACACAGCTATGACTGTGTGTCAACCCAGTCCCAGAATACCATTATTGAATATCATCACAATTTGTTTCTCCAGATTCCTTCCATAAGGACTACACGGGGGGAAAAAAAACCTCTCACTAGCAGGCATAATTAATTTTGTGTTTGTTTTTAAAATAATCAGCTAATTAGTGGTGTGACACAGTTCATTTGTGACTTTAAAAATATTTATGATTCTTTATGATTTGATTCTATGCTTTGGAGGAAAATAACTTCACAGTGTTTAGAGTGTAAAGCATTGCCAATTTTCTTAAAAATATTTGGACTGCTGGACTAAACCTGCCTTAATAACTGGCAGTCCATGATCCAGATCAGTCTTAGGCATAGGAAGAGTCAGAGAATAGAGCTACCCTAGGAGAATCTTCTTCTTCTGGATATGCTTGGTAAGTTTGAAAAACATTATAGCATGTCTTTTGGGATTTCTTTATCTCTTTGAACCACTGCAGCAGTAAGTGATGGAGAAGAAACCAAATCTGGGCTTTGAAAATTAAACTCCAGATAAATTCATCAAAGTGCAATTCATCAAATAATGCTCTAGCATTATTTCTAATATTAGATAATATTTACCACCAAAATAATCCTCCTATATACCCAAATCATAGCAACATCTAAAAATACTTTAAAAAAATAGACATCCTCCAACACTTTCCTTCTACAGACGTATTATAAGTAGTTAATCCGGTGCGAACGGTGACATAAACTTTAATTTATGTCCTCGTAAAACTACTCCTCAAAAACATAAATGCCACTTTCAAATAAAATAAAATAACCCAAACCAAAAAATCCTACTGTCATTATAATACCTGCAGAGTGATACCACTAACAGACCTGGCTGGTTGTTTCTAAGGAAGAACAGCTGTGCAACAGACTGTCTGAACAGTTCCTCTTACAGAATGCAACATGGATCACTGACACAAAGGAAGCACTACACCAGCTGGCTTTCTGTCTTAGAGCATTTCTATTCCTAGATGATTTACCTGTTCTCAGCCCTGTCACCTCAACACTTCTACTACCCAATTAAAAAATGATGTTGCTGGATTCTCTCTGCTATAAATTAGATATGTTTTTGTTCAGACCAAACTGGTTACTTTTTTTTAAAGTTTTGAAATACATGACTTATTTTTAAACTTATAAAAGCTGCTTGATTATTTATTTGTGGTCTATTTTGTTCTCTTGTAGAGTTTAGATATGAAAAATTCTTTTCAAATGTATTCATATGCAGTGATCTACATTTCCTAATCATAATCATGTCAGCAAAAGTGGAGCTGCTCTTAGGATAACATTTTAGTCTAGAAAATGATTTCCCTTTAAAATGGATTCAATGGACATGATATAAAAAGAAGATGCAAAATTACACACAACAGTTTGCATAATCAAAACAGATATGTTTTATATTCAGGCAAGATTTCTTTTTGCTACATTAAATGGAAGAAAATAGACCTTTTGGAATTCTGCAAGTGTGCTATGGCTATAAATGCAGTAGCAGTGGAATTCCAGTAGGATTATGAAGAGGATGTACAGAACTTAAAAAAAGAAATCAACCAAGCTAAAGAGGAACAGTATGAAAGGATAAATGGATTTTTTTTTAAAAAACTAACAATAGTCCATTTATTTCAAATAGGAACTATATTTTCTACTTTATAACTAAAGTTAAATTTATGAAAGCTTGAAATATGGAGGTGTATTCTTTTGTGTAGGAAACTTACTGGTTCTCTTTTAAATAAATGTAGTTCAAATGACATGTAATGAGTGTAGAGCCTCATTCAGTAAACAATACCCAAGGTATATTCATATCTACATTCAGAACAAAACTTGCACATGTTATGGAATAAGGTTTGAAGGGCTCTGCAGGTGTCTCCTAGAGACGCTGTTGCTCTGGAGCAGACAGACTTCAAATTACCATTTCTCTCCCCTAATGAACAATAATCTTGATCCAATACATGAAAATAACATGTCACAAATGGCTACATAAAGTACTGGACTTTTTTCAAGGATGATATAAGGATAACTTTGTGTTAATCGTGCAAAGGTTATTGAATGAAAAATAAACCACTTAATGTTTAATGGATAGAATTAATCAGCGTTAAAACTAGCCACAAGATTTTTTCTATCCTATAAAATTTTACAAGATTTCATTTATTTTTCTTCTCATGCCATAGGATGAATCAGAACTTTCCTTATGACAAGGAAGAAAGGGAATAGCTGATAACCTTCACATCAGGCAATCCAACCGTTACACAGAGGATCCATGTTCGAGTTCCTTATCTACTTTTCGTCCAGTGCTTGGCCAGCCTGTAGAAATTTTACGTGTCTCTTAAAAAAAATGTACTAAGATTCCATTGAACATGGTAATTAATGGAGGAGTAAATGATGGCGGGGAAAGAAGAAAATGGATGCTGAAGCTTAGCAACCAAACATTGACCATGTGACTGGAGACACTGCTCCTGAGACACAAGTGTTCCTGACTACCATGCATATTTTACGTATTCTTTTCAGTATCACAGTCAAAAACCCAATTTCTCTTGGATGAAGATGACACCGACTTTCACTTCTCAGCAAAAGTAACTGGGACAACAGACAAAATTTTGATTTAATAGGAACTTTTCCTCCTAACTGACATCTTTTTATAGCTGGAAATTATTTCTGCCAGTGCACTCATAAGTCAATTTTCCAGCATTGATTTAATAATGAAAAGTAGCACACTGTCTAGAAGTAAATGTTTAATATCTATCTATCATCTATGCACAAATGCCTTCACTCATGAGTCATAGGAAGAGTCATCATTAGAGGATAATCACAAAGGCTGAAAGAAAAGTTGAATTAACACATCCTCCTTACCACAGATGAAAAGAGCTATTGCTCAGACCTGAAGGGGATCAAATATTTTAAATGCATACAGGTTTTATTTGTGAAGCCACCGAGAAAAACCAGCTTACTTCAGTTATTCTGTTATTCTTAATTGCTTAAAGATACAGTCTTTTTTTTTATTTCTTCCAAATACCACTGATTAAGAATTTACACAAGGTATCTGACCTCAATTGCAATAATTACTGTCTGCTTTACTATGTTTACTGCATTTAAATTCATAGTGGTCTTGTTAGATAAAAAAGTGCGATTGTTCATACAAATGAAGAGCTAGTAGATTTTAAGATGAATGACAAAAATTCTAAAAATTATTTAGATGGCTTGAATCCTACTGATTTCAAGGAGCTGAAATTTATCTTTGGAGGGTATGTGTCAGGAGTGATGGGCAGGATTCATCTCACTTAACTTTAAACTGTCTAAGCAATTTGTCAGCTCTCCCTCTACAGAAATGCAGGGCTACAAATCTCTAGAGTACAATTCATTCTTTCCCCATGCAGGATCTAAGCCAGATGAATGAATTATTCTTTGGAATAATTTTATTCTTCACTGATTACAGAAAAAACCCTAAATGGCTGGCATAAAATGCGCATTGAACATAGTCAAATGGAAAGGAAAAGAAATCTACCTCGTGGATACCAGAGAGGTTTTAGGACACTAATGTCCACTCCAAATTAACAAGAAGGATCTTCAGTCATTGTAACTTGCTTCCACTGTAAAAAGTCGTACTGGCAGGGAGACTGAGCTACAGAAGTGGAACATACAGTTCCTCACACTAGAAGTCAAATAAGAAGGAATTGTCATTATAAGACTTATAAGATTTATGATTGTCTAGGTCTTCCCCTGTGAGTTTAGCCACCTTGTGACTCAAAGCTCGAGAGTTAAACTGCCCAAGCTGTGTCGAAGCAGCGTACATTCCTCCTTGTTTGCAGTGGGAGTTAATTTCTTAGATATGAATATTTCAAGTAATTGAAACCCTTTATTTCTCATGTTATTTTAAAATCTTTCCCTCAAGGTTTTTAGCCCTGGACAACCATCAGCAGACATATGTAAAATAAGTACTTTTTATTTCAGTCCTGTTTTAATGGCTGGGTGTTTGCAAAATTAAAAAGATATCATTACAGCAGATAATGACTGTTGTAATTGCTTGTAGTCTCAACACAGATTTCTAATGGGAAAAATATGTCTTACCCTCACTTGCCTCTGGCATACAATCATAACTGGATATGGAAATCAGACATATAGTGCAACAATTCAGTGAGTAAATTGAGGACTTCTGTTTCCATGCCTCACATACCTGACAGTCTGCTACTTTAAAGAAACTTGAAAAAATAAAGAATGGCATGCTATTGGCAATGACATCTACTGCTTACTGAAGGGCATGTGTAGATCTATAAAGAAGGGTTTTCCTTCTAGCAAAAAAAAAAAGAGATTTATGTTTTTCTACAGTTGCATACTGTGATGTGACTGATTGGTTGTTGCAGAGCTAATAAAAAGATGACTACTTGCAGCTGATAGAATATCCTATTTCCATCTAATTTGATGGTTTTCTGCTGGGCTGATAGGAACCTAATCACAAAACATTGAAGATTCAGCTATTTCAAAGCCTGGTTGCAATTTCAACTGTTTTCTGACTACTTAGCCTTACTTCTTAGAAATCTAACCTCTTACTACTTGTTGTGAAGTTAGTCATTAGAACACTAACGTTATCACATGTAAATTTCACTCTCTCCATCCAAACATATGAGAATAAATAGTATCTTTTTATGCCAGAGATAATTGTAATTTTTCATTCTTGTTATTGATGCCTAATTAATTACTCTAGGTAATACACTATTAAAAAAATAAGACAGTCTCTACCTTAGAAGACTTCCAAATACTGGCTAAAGGTAAAAAATCAAAGAAAGTGAGGGCAGTAGTTGTGCAAGGGCAGAATTGTGACAGACTATTTCCATGAAGAATTTGTACATTAAAAATTATTTTTAAAGTGTATTAATACAGAACCTGTGACTGGGTTCTGCAAATCCAGAGTAGTCACAATTTTGAAAGCCAATATGTTAAACTAACAGCCACTTGGAAATGCAGTGGTCCCAAAGTCGCTGGAGGCTAAATGTAGCCAGATATTCCTCATTCAATTGCACAAATACAACAGATATCAGAAGACCCTAATGGCTTCCTACATAATTGTTGTCAGGTGGTAGTGAGGACTAACAAAAAAGCTAAATCAATGCTATTTTAATTATTCCTTCTATGACAATCAAAATATGGGTATGAAACTTAATGCATGAACATTTCTAGATAATTTTTTTCTTCTGCACATATAACCAGGCTGCATAACTTTCTGTCAAGCTACAGGAATCATTAGACCTATATGCAGCCTCAAAGTGCCAGAGCTGAGCATGTGATTGTGTTCCTGAGCTGCTCTCATATTAGTTGAGTGCTTTTTCACTCTCTCAGCTTAAGCTATCACTGACAAAGTTATCTTCATGACTTCACAGCCACTAAGATCTAGCACAGATCTTCTTTTCAGTTACACCAATATATATATAGTAGTATATTCATGCTATTCATATAATAATAATAATTCACATGCTATTATACTTCAGCAGCCAACAAATATGAAATTCAGAAAGTTAAGATAACTTGAATGAGCTCTTGTAAACCTTTCTTTCAAAGCTAGTCACACATTTGAACCAGCCTACCAAACATCAGACTCTATTATTAAAGTTAAATCCATTAGAAATTATGTAAGAAATTAGTAGAAAACATATGGTTACCTTGAAACTACAAACAGAAATAATATTTGTGTCAGTGGATTAGTGCTTTTTTCTTTGATATTAGTTAGGTTGCTATATTTTTTTTTGTGGCAAGGTTTTGGTAGCAGAGGGCCTATTGGGGTGGCTTCTGTAAGAAGCTTCTAGAAGCTTTCCCTGTATTTGATAGAGCCAATGCCAGTCAGCTCCAAGACGGGCCTAGCACTGGCAAGGCTGAACCCGTCAGCCATGGTGGTAGTGCCTCTGGGGTAACACAGTTAAGAAAGGGGGAAAAAGCTGCACAACACCTACATCAGTCAGAAATGAGGAGTGAGAATACGTGAGAGGAACAACTCTGCAGACACCCAGATCAGTGGGAGGAGGAGGGGCAGGAGGTTGTCCAGCTGCTGGAGCAGAGATTCCTCTGCAGCCCATGGTGAAGACCATGGGGAGGCAACCTGTCCCCCTGCAGCACATGGAGGACCACAGTGGAGCAGGAATTCACCTGCAGCCCCTAGAGGACTGTGCCTCAGAGCACGTGGATATGCTTGGAGGAGACTGTGACCCCATGGGAAGCCTAAGGTGAAGTGGGCTTCTGGGAGGACCTGTGACCCCTTGGAGAGAGGACCCCACACTGGAGCAGGTTTGTTGGCAGGACTTGTGACCCCATGGGGACCCACACTAGAGCAGTCTGCTCCTGAAGGACTGAACTACGTGGAAGGGACCTGCACTGGAGCAGTTCGTGAAGAACTGTAGTCTGTGGGGAGAACTCGTATTGGAGAAGTTCATGGAGGATGGTGTTCCATGATAGGAATCCCATGCTGGAGCAGGGACAGAGTGTGAGGAGTCTTCCCACTGAGGAAGAAAGAGTGACAGAGACAACACTTGATAAGGTGACCACAGCCCTCATTCTCTCTTTCTCTGCACCACTGGGCAGGAGGACGTAGAGAAAATTGGGAGTGATGTTGAGCCCAGGAAGAAGGGAAGGGTAGGGAGAAAGTGTTTTAAGAATTAGTTTTATTTGTGGTTATCTTACTCTGATATAATTGGTAATAATTTAGAATAATTTCCCCAACCTGAGTCTGTTTTGTCACAATGGTAGTTGGTGAGCAACCTCTCCTGGCCCTAACCTGAAAACAGGAGCCTTCCCTTGTATTTTCTTTTCCCTGTCCAGCTGAGGAGCGGAGTGATAGAGCACCTTTGGTGGGCACTTGGAGTCCAGTCAGGATCAACCTACCACAGTTGTTGTGGTGATTTTCTTGTATATAAATTCTCACATCTTAAAACAGAAGAGAAAGTCATCAGAGCTGGTGAAAAGTCTGGAAGTTATGTCCTATGAGGAGCAGCTGAAGGCTTTGGGCTTGTCTAGTTTGGAGAAAAGGAGGCCGTGAAGTGAGACCTCATTGCTCTCTAGAGATTCCTGAGGAGGGGAAGGGAACACCAGAGCTGGGCCCTTCTCCCTGGTATCCAGCGACAGGACATGTGGAAATGGTTCAAAGCTGTGCCAGGCGAGATTCAGATTAGACATTAGGAAGCATTTCTTTACCAAGAGAGTGGTCAAACACTGGAACAGGCTTCCTAAAGAGCCTGTTCCTAAAGAGGTGGTCAATGCCCCTGTGTTCAAGAGGCCATGTCAGTGTACAAAAGGCTTTTAGACAATGCCCTTAATAATAGCCCTGAGTTGGTCAGGCAGTTGGACTATGTGATCATTGAAGGTCCCTTCCTAAGACTAAACTGGAGAATTTTACAATAGCATCCTCCATAGGTTGCTTAAATAAATAGTAGAAAATACCATCATGCCTCTGCATATTTTAAGGAGTCTTTATGTCCTTCTGTCTTTCTTTGTAATCTATAATGTAAGTTCAGAGAGATTATGAACAGCTGGACTTTACAACTCTCTATAAATTACTTCTGAAAACTTGTTTTAGTCTGTCCTACTCCAGTTATTGACTCAATTGAATAAGACACCTTGGAGAATGCATTGTTTCTACTTACTTTGAATTGCATAATTTCCTTTAATAGGCACCATTTCCTTACTTAAATCTTGAAAATATTTCAAGGTTTTTTTTCTGTGAATATGCAAACCTTCAGCACAGAAACCAATGCAGCTTTCTTTATAATTCTTGGCCTTTCTCTTTGCTATTTGAAAGGTCAAATATATTTTAACTTAACATAAATTACAGGTAATCAAAACCAAGAAACTCAAAACCATTCATATGTTTCCCTCTTTAATATACTCTGTGTTACTGCCTCAGCACAGGAAACAATTATATTTGCCTAATTGGATTTGCTCAACCTTAATGGTTTCTCTGTGGAATTTACTAATTTCCAAAAGAATTACAGCAAGAGACATAAATGGGTGTGGTTTTAATTTACTCAGAAGTACTAAAGAGACAGAGAGAGAGGATGTGAAAATGGTATTTCAGAGATATCAAGTATGAGATTTGCTGGAAATTTAAAGGAAAATTATTAACATTCAAACATGCAAGGGTACTATAACTTTATTTCCACTTATGTAGTACATGTAGCATATTAGAGGTATCAGGCTAGTACCAAGACTGTAAAATGCTTTTCTGTAAACAGAATACAGTGTTAATAGGGATGATTTTTATTATTACCACTATATTTTTTGCATAAGGAACTCCCTTATTTTAACTTATTTCTTCTGAAATATTCCATTGATTTTGGCTATCAACAAAGAAGTTAACATACTATGAAACAGCAAGCTTCTTGGATAGGTTCTACTATGGCCTTGAGTATGGAAACTGCAGCCTGTAGATGTTTTAAAAAATGCTACTACAATTTTACAACATATACTTTAATGCTCTGTTACCTACAATTCTATCATGATTCATCCATAAATCCCATATTGGCATGTCAAATGCCAAGGGTAATCTGTATTGTTACAATGTGGTTGGCTCAATCTATCAAGGAATTATGAGCATGTGTAGTGTTCTGAAGTGAGAAGATGACCGGACTGTGGTAGACCAGCCTCAAGCCACATAGACATGTAACTTGACAACTACCAATTGCCTTGAAATTTTTACACAATCATAGCTATAACGAGAAAAGAGGAAGAGTTTCTCAACTTTCATGTCTATGTGTAGGACCCAGCAAGAATCTGAGCACAGTGTCAGGGCAAGATATTAAAATTAACTACAGCTCTTTGCACCCAGCTTTGCACAGCTGCTCTCTTGCGTGAATAGTCCTGTTTGTGTCCCCATTCTGGGACTGCAATGGATTCTGCAGTCATTGGCTTCTCCAAGAAACAGAATTAAATGGCTGGGCGAAGCAAGGTTTTATAAAAGTAAGTTGATCAAAAAACACTTACAGAATCAATTGAAAAGCCTATGATGAAATCCAGAACTCAGGAAGAGTTAAAAGATGGGGTTGTGGCAGGAAGGGAAGCATATCTAAGTCATCTCTGGAGAAACTAGGCAGAAAAAAGTACAGTAAATCCTACAAAAAGGAAAACCTTGAGTAGCTGGAGAGAAACCCTTCAAGAGAGAGTTCACCGAGTATGGACAGACTAGGAAATCATGCTGGTAAGAGTAGAAGAGTGCAAGAATGCATGGGTGCTGAGAGGAACCCAGCCTGCTCTGGAGCAATTAAACATCTGACATTATTAATATTTAGACAAGCCCACAAGTTTGATAGAGACAATGCTATGGCCTAGAGTATAGAGTCTTTTAATGGATCTAATACTACAGTCCTTTTATATTTCTGTATGGCATTATTTTCCCCTTTCAATGCCTCGATTTCCCCGTCTCTAATATACAAAAGAGAATCCTAGTCTTCTCCCAAGCACTGCTAATAAAATATCCTGAAACACAGTTAATGCTAATATTAGTATTGCTGCTGTATGGGGACAGGTTCTGTTCTAGAATCTGTAAGAGTATCTCACATGTATCACCTTTGCTGTCAGTGAAATTGTAGCAGCATAGGTCCGAGAGAGTTTGTTGACAATAACTGTTCGTTAGGTTCGTTAGGTAATTCGTTAGGTGTAATTTTCAGAGAGGGAAATTTCTGCAAAAGTGAAAGGAGAAACTACAGTTTAATTATATGACTGGATCTATGTAATGGCGTGCCAATAACATTCGCTCCAGCCACATACTCTTGTCACTGTCCCTACACTGGCTTGCATGCTTGCCTAACCACTTGGTGAGGCAATTAAATTTGCTAACCCAGCAGAAAACTAATCTGGGGTGGGAAGGCAGGGGGAGGAAATAGGGGGAACATTACTATCCTTTTCAGTGGTAACAAGCTGTTAGATTGGCTCAAATGCATCATATAACCACACCACGATTTTTATGCTTGGCAAAGTATTTAGATTCTTGTTCATCAAAGCAATTAAAAGTATGTCTCAATTGAGGTGTAGGAGCAATGTCACTCATATTCAGTAGAGCATTTACCTTTACACCCAGGATTTTTATGTCTTTCCATTTAGCTCCGTGTTTTGGTATCTGGCTGGCATTGTTCATGTACTTGAAATTGGCCAGCACTGAATTAGAATTAACAGAGTTTGAAACTTCATTCTGTGCTTCTGTACATGGAGATATCCAAAATCTTTGCTTATTTGTAGTCAATTTAGCTATATGCTATCTTCTAATTCCTCAGAAGTCCATTGTAAAGATTTATCCTTGTTATTCACACCCATAGCATGCTGGTTTTGTGGTGTTTGAGAAGTAAGGTGTTTCTGAGAAGGGTATGAGGCATACGGCCTTTTTTTTTTTTATTGGTATGCATTAGGCAATTTTACATGCAAACTTATTTTGATATCCATGTAGTTAGAGGGGCTTTATTCTCTTTCTGTGTGTTAAAAAGCCATAACAATGAAAATTAAACGAGTATAAAACTTTGCAGAGGAATCACTCAATTTTGTAAGTGAAACAGCTTTTAGAATAAAAAGCCTGGTTCTTCAAAATGATTGAGTAAGATTTTCCCTGTTTATTTTGCAGATGGGTTTTCCGAGGTAGAAAAATGTAATTATAGGAAAAGCAGTAAAATGTGAGCTGGTTGAGGCATAAAGTGCAGCACTTAGAATAAGACAATCGCCTAAATTCCCTGATTGACAGATGGATGTCACATTAGATGAAAATGATAACAGATTTAGTGGACTGAAGACTAACTTCCTCTTGACAGTGCCCTGACCCTTAACCTACAACCTGACTCCTGTTAGCTTCACTAACACAGGGTAATTGTCACAGGTGCAGGATAAAAGAAACCCCTACAGCAGCTACCAGTGGTCAGAGGCTTATTTCTTTTGATGACCAGAAATGCACTGTTGAGATATAGTCAAGAAGTCCTGACCTCTGATGACCTTTCAGGGCATTAAAATTTACCCCTGGGAAAAGGAAACTATAGGAAAAATGGAAAGGAAAATGCTCTGTTCTGACTAATGCAAAGCAATATTTTAACAGTGTAATAATTAAGTTGACAAACAAAGCTGAATGATGTAAAGTAATTTATTTTCATCAACACAAAAGCATGTTTCTCACACAATTGTAACAGGGTTTCAACAAAGACCAGTATTATACACTCAATAGAGTTCATGGGTTTTATAATTATGAGTAAATTCTTTACCATGTCATACTTGGGATATGTGTACTACTCCAAAATAATTCTGTTGTATTTATATGCTAATAACAGCCTTTCAATAGAAGCCAGTTCTTTGAATTGTATTTAAATTTTAGGAAGGTAGAGGATTGTAACAGTATTTATAAATGACATGCTGACAACTGTTAGACTTCATAAAAGTTTATAGCTCCTTCTGTTAGAAAATAGAATACATTTTATTCTTATTTTCTTCAGCAATATGAATGGGGAGTTCAGAAAACACAGAGCAACACAATAAGCTATGCAAATACATTTTATAATAGAAGAAAGAATATTATAGAAGAAAACAAAATGACTGTGTCTCCCATTAGACTGAAGTCAATGCAGTAACCTGTCCATGTTGGGGCTTTCATGCATAGAAAAATTAATATTACATAGGGAAAAAAAAAAGAGTAATGACTGCACATCTTGGTACAGTGAAAGTCTATGCATTAAGGAAGCCTGCCTGTGTTTTCAAAATATTTCATCTTAGAGAATGAAACAAAACAAAACAACCAAAATCAACTTCTTAAACACCTGACAACAATGAATTGCTGTATTCAATTATTGTGTTTATTGGTGCTTAATACCGGGACTATCCAAATATTTATTCACTAAATATGAGGGAACAAAAACAATGTTCTAAATACAATAGGGATCAAGTTTCTGCTCAGAACAGTAGAGCTTTAAAAGACCCCTATGCAAACAGCACAAATTGCTCTAAAATTCGTTGAAGGTTCTTATTAAGGTCATAGGTCTTGCCCTGTGGTTATTATTCATCCACAAAATGCTCTGATAAGTAATATGACACTAAATTAGTATACACAAGCTTTGGGATAATTGCATAAAGAAAATAAAAAGATTAAGTTACTCCAAAAGGACCATTATACAGGTAGACAACTTCAGCCCACTGTGAAAGATGCAGTAGAATCTGGTTTTGTTCTGACACAGGTTATTAAATGATAAAAAATATAAGGATTATTCCGATGCAACTTACTGTCATGAACACTTACAATAATAATGCCTTCCTTCAGATTACAATCTTTTCAAATAGGATGAGATCATCAGGTAACAGTGTAAGATATGAAGGCTTAACACTCTGTGTTTTTAGCACATTAAAAAAAGAAATTGCTGGGATAATTAACAACTACCTATTTGTCTGTTGGCTGCATTCATTATGCCTGCACAAATTGGAGGTCTCCAAAATCTGTGCAGTAAAATTTACTCTTTGTTCAGGAAGTTCCCCTTGGATTTGGGTAAAATTCTGATTTGCTGTGTCTATTGTGATTGTGACAGGCAGTTGACATGTCTCATAGTCTAAATGTAGTGGCAAGCAGGGGGTGGTACAATGATGAAAAAAACTGCCATTCATTCTTGTGCAAAGGAAAGGTGTTTCTTAGCATATTCCAACCTATGTTCAGTCTAGAGTTGGGTCTCTGAGGTTGAAGGTCAAATCTGTGAGGTCAAAGCTATTTCTTGTCAATCTTCGTTCACTAATGACACATGAATTGGAAATTAGAACAAAGTAAGTAAAACGAATAGCCAGAAGGTGAGTGTCTGTTTTATTACTCAGAA
>VZTG01004479.1:1396973-1474473 GCA_013397845.1 Melanocharis versteri
AACACTGACAGCTTTCTTAGGGGAGAAACAACCCAAATATCTTGACTAGATACCAGTAATATATTACACAGCCTTGAAGAAAAGATTCTTTCCTTACCTACCAAATTAGAAACCAGCTCTCTTAATCACATACACTGGTCTGGGAAGTCTGTTTCAAGAGAGGCCTATTCCTGGAATTTTTTCGTTTGTTTTTTTGTCTCCCAAAAATGTGAATGTGTTGTTAAATTGAGAGAACGGGGAAGAAGCATTTAGCTCTCAATGCAGCACCTGAGACTGCAACATCTTCCAGTTTGAATACTGAAGTGAAAACCAGGCATATGCATAATAAAGCTAACAGCCTCCTCATCTCGGTCATCAAATTCTTTCCTTGGTTTTCAAGAACCATAGATTTTCACCTTTCAAGTTTATATAAATGCTGAAAACCAGGACTTTTCAACTTTGTCATGAATATTTCAAATGAAGATTTCTGTATTATATGGTATGATTTTGTATTATCTGAATTCCTACATATTATTACATAACTTGCACTCATTGCATCTGCTGATTTCAAATTCACCCCAAATAATCTATGTATAATATTTTGAAGAATTAAAATTTGCTTTGCACTGGAAATTGTAAACAGAAGATCATGTCTGCTGATTCCAAGGAGTTGTAGTTCGGCACACAACATAGATCAGAAAAGCGCAGGATCAAGACTGTTATAATGTGATACTTTTGCTGAAGAAATCATCAATGTTTATTTTGCACTGTTGCACTAATACAGTGGAAAAGTTCGGAAGTCAATTGAGCTGGTAGAGACCAGGATTCTAAGCTCCCATCTCAGCCCTCTACGAGAAAGTAAGAATCTTTTAAAGTAACAAAACAGTGCAGAGAAGGACGACACGGTTTTTTTCTGAATCAGCATAGAAGGTCTCATGTTTCTCAAGTTCTTTTTGCTCTTTTTCCAAAATTACGAGCATAGCATATGCCAGTATTAAAATTTGAAAACAGGCACAAATAATCTTGCACAGATGTATATCTGAACAAATTGACTGAATGTGTCTGTGAAGAAGAGCACCTGCACATCACTTAGAAATTCCTCACCCTGTGATATATGTGCCATGTACAGGAGAGGGAGCAGGAGTTAGGACTACTGCAGTAAACTTTAAATATTGAGTGTATTCCTATATCCTGGATAATTTTCTATCACATAAATGCATTGCTTCAGCTTGATAGTAATAGAAGTAGGTACCTAATCTACAGCACAGTTGTGAGTTTGGCGTATTACTACCAGTAATATTTTAGGTACTAAAAAAATTATCTTTACTCAATTTTTACTTCAAGTGCAGCTGAAAAGGTAAATGCAATTTAACTTTGCTTGCAACCACATTTCCTCCACCTGTGTTTTCTTAGCAACATACCAGCTGACACTGGTGGTATTTCCCAGAATGTCAAACTGTTTGTAAGGATTCATCCTACCAGGGAATGACATGTAGCTTCTGTTGAGTCTGAAGGACAAATAGTTTCTTTTCTCAGCTGATTGTGAAAAAGTATCCTAGGATGAAAAGATATAAGTATGAATACACATCATTGAAGAAGCAGTCAAGCTACGTATACAGTATACTCTTTAGAAACTTAATTTTTATTCACTCCAAATGAAGTTGTAATCTATCTACAACAGAGTCATAACTCAAATAAAAGGCTGATAGAGTTTGAAGGCTGATTGAACTACTCTAACAAACTTTGACTGTGTAAATTGCTCGGAAATCCTCTAGAAAATGAATATGAAGGGAAACCTCAAATATTTAATGTATTTTAAAAAAAACTTTAGAGCCATATAAATGTTGACCACAGAAGCTGTGGAGTTTTCATCCTTGAAAATATTCAAAAGCCATCAGGACATGTGCCTGGGCAATGAGGTCTTGGTGACCCTGCGTCGGCACAGGGGTTGGACAAGGTGACATCCAGAGGTTCTTTTCAACCTACACCATTCTGACTCTGTGAAACAAGACAACTATATATGAATGCATGTATAATGCATGGTTTGTGATACATGTATCTATCTATCTATTCATATCTTCTTGCAAAGCACTTTGAATTTAAGTGAACTAAAATCTGTAGCCACTAATTGTGGCAGAAAACCAGAAAGGTATTTACATGTAAACAGGTGCTCAAAACATTCTCACTGTCATTAATAATGTTAACACAGTATTTTCCATTCCTTCCTATAAAGAAATAAAATGAATAAAACAACTTACATTTATATTCTCAGATTATATATTAAATTTTTTTCTTATTACAAGGACACAAAATGGTCTTAAAAAAAAGAGTAACTTTCTGTGGTAGTAAAAAATTGAAGTAATTTAAATATATTTTTCTGATACTCTAACATCTCATTCTGGCTCCAGTTATGTAACGGTACTTCTTTTTTGTCTCATTGGAATCAGATTGTTTCGAGAAGAGCATTTACAAAACTTTAGCTCCAAGCCATTTTCTTCTAATTCCTTGGGCTTTTTATGGGTGTGTAACCCATGCAATGTTATATACAACCCATGCAATGTTATATACACCCTTGCATGATGGTTCACATAGCATATGAGTTTATTAGAGTCCTCAGCTCTGAGGGCTCTTTTACTATGCAAGCTGCATGACTCTTGTAATTATTTATGAATGTTTCATTGTATGCATTTTCCATAAATTACATCATAAAGTTTGCATCACTTCCAGACTTTTCTTCCAGAAGTGGTTACAAAAGGGGTACCTCTAGTAAATGGCCTTTTGATAGTAGACAGAAAAACAGTGGCACTTCCTGATGCTGTTCGTATTTCTTATCTATCAGAAACAAACAAAAAAGAGTACTGAAATGAAGAAAGGCTGCCTTTAACGTTTCCAAAGTTCTTACCGAGAACTTCGAGCAAGAGTTCCAATAATGTTATCTGAGTGGAAATGCTGAGGAGTAAATAATTTTTCTTCCCACATTGCCGTGCAAGAAAAAAAATTGTGCAACATCAGTATATTGCACTTAATCAAGCAGTGTCTCCTAATATTAGGATCTGAAATATTACAGTGATAATTACTTCTCCAATAAATGCATAAGTTTATCTAAAGTAATCATGAAAACATTCCTGACCTTACCTTAAATCAACGACTCTTCAGATACAGTCTCACTCAAAAGCACTTTTGCTTATGCCAGGCTTCCATACTTTTATTTTTTAAATTCAATTAACATTAGGTAGTAACATGATTTTGAGGTTTTTCTCCAGAACTCCAAAGTTTTGTGAGACACATATAGGTATCCAACAACTGCTACTTACAGTTATTGATAAATATTATTTATTGATTTCTGTTTTAGAACACTAGTTATTAAGGAATGAGCATACAGGTAAGGAGAAACAGAAGTTGAACGTGTTTTTTCAATACCATAAATATGCATATATGCTATGTATATATAGACACTATATATACATTATCACAAGCATATATTGTACTAAAAGGCATGCAAGAGAATTCACATAAGGTATTAGAATTATATACACTAAGCCAGGCGGAGTGCATTTAAAAAATAATCATAGTCTTATTGAGTAGCTGATATGAAATAACTTTTCCTATGCACAAGTATCTCTGCTTCCCTAAGCCAAATCTTTTGAGCTGAGACCAATATTGCGTATCTGGAAGTTGCTACTATAAGACTACCTCTAGCTGGGACTAGATAGCAGTACAAATCTTTAAAATAACAATAGGTGTTTAGATTCAGAGTTTTCACTTTTTTCTCTTTTTTTGCGTATACTTAGGCTGCACATTAGCATGCACTGTGCAAAAGCGTATAATGCAAAAGTGAAATGGCAGATGCTTTGGATAGAATGCTGGAGTTCTAATATCTTGTGTAGGTATCGCCACCTGAAAAAAACCCACTAATTGGATTTTAATATTTCTTTTATTTTTATTAAGGACTTTGAAGTTGAAGCCCTTCCTGCAGAGTTTTGGAAGAGTAAGGTAACCTGTTTCTGACATTGATACAAGGATAATACTTGCTAGCACAAGAAAAATGTCAACCTGTTCAAATTTGGAAATTAAAGGATTTGGCTTGGTCTGCCATAATCAGTCAATCGTGAATTATATCCTTTACCAGCTCTGTGTCCAATGGGCTACTGGGTTACTATAAGATAGGATTTTAAACCTTTCTCTTGAAAACTTGGTTAAATCTGATTGTAGAAATTACAAGTCTAATGTATTCTGTAAATATATTTGATGTCAATCCTAAAGATTCTAGCCTATCTCTATCCATGTTCAGACTGTAGAGTATGTCTCATCTATTGGGTTAAATATGATGGAGGGTTTTTTTTAATCATTTTTTGTAAATATCTGAAATAATAAAGCATTTAGTGCCAATAAAACATTATAAATATTTCATTATGGTATTTTGTACACATGGTTATGATTTGATGAAGCCCTTAGAGCACTTACATAAAATCTGTGAGGGAAAATACTCCTTATTTCATTATAATGTCCAACTCCACGTACACTTGTTTTCCCCAAAACAACTAAATTAATTCAGAATGGTATAAGTTGCAAAAACAAACACACCAGAGCTTTCAAAAGGATTCACGTGGATAGGTCATTAGGGCTGCATGGCTCTGTATAGTTAGTTAAAATTCTCAGAGGTTAGTTTATATCTTGATACTTTAATAAACAGTTTCAGCTTTGGTGAAAGCTGGAAAGCTTAATCCATTAAGAGCCATTCAGAACCAAAACAAACAAACAAAGCTTTAACCACTTCAGTGACAACAGCACAGAACAAACAAGCAGTCTCCTTCGAAAATCCCAGCAATTTTAAGATCAATAGCCTCACTCTGTGCTTCTAAGTGATGAAAGCTAGAAAATCTCTGCTGTCGGCTCTTTTCAAAAATGTTTCTGGCAAAGCTATAGTTGCAAATTTGATGAGTTTAGTTTAGCAATACCCATGTAGTCTAGGAGGCTGACTTAAGTACTATCACTGGCCACAATGAAAACAAACTAACTCAAACATCACTTTTAGCTGAAATTTTCTCTCTGTACCCTTAATTTAAAATGTTAAAATACCTTTCAACATCTCTTCCAAGTACTTATACTTGGAGTTCTTTGATTATTTTTCTAATAACCAGCAGCAGATTGTTTTTTCTTTTTTATATTGGTAATTTAAAAAAAATAAATTAGAAATATTTTTTGTGGGTGTAAAACCAGTACAGTGACTTACAAAAGAATGCAAGTCTGTCTTAAAGTACATTTAACCTGATCTGCCAATATGGATAATCAAATCAGCAAATGCATCTATATACACAGAGAGAACAAAAATAAACATTATTTTTCCTTTATAAGATTAAAAGCCTGTTAGGTCCTTTCAAAACACTGCCAGTGTATATTGACTTTCATGAAAAGAATGTTTACTTCCTTTTACTTAGTCTAGGCTTACATCATTCAGCAGAGTTATTGTATAGTAGATTTGTTACCATTCCAAAGGTTCTTAAATTATTCCTGCATCTATACACAAATATTGATGCCTTTGTTTCCTGCTTTTAATATATTTGTTATTTTGTTTTTTGTTTAAATTTCACATTTACCCTTAATTATAAACTCAGAAGTACAATAGGAGGAGTATTCATTTTTTAGCCAGCAGTGTCAGCTAGTTTGCATTTTACCCATAAATTATCTAGAAGCTTTAAATTATATACTTTCTTAGGCAGTCAAAAGACACTGTAGAGATTGTCTACAAGCTAATTTATCTACTAAGAGTTATTGGGTTTTTGGTAGTCATCTGACCTCAGTAATTGTATTTTTAAATTTAAATTAACAGCATAGAATGCTTTCAGTACGAGAATTATGAACTGCAAAACAGAACCCATGCACGAATTTTTGTTTACAGATTGCAAATTACAGATTACAAATCTACCCAAATTTTTCACCGGAAAGGCATAAAATCAGAATAACATTTAAAATATGTGGCTTTATACAAGGACACTGTGTTGTTCAGTCCTGATTCATTAAGATGCTTGATGCATAAGTGAGTTGTCAAACGATATGTGGGTGGCTGTAATGGCAGCATGTAGGTTTGTATGGAAAACAAGTATGGCACTGTGAAGATTTTTTCT
The DNA here is from genome assembly GCA_013397845.1 of Melanocharis versteri. NCBI lineage: Eukaryota > Metazoa > Chordata > Aves > Passeriformes > Melanocharitidae > Melanocharis > Melanocharis versteri. The sequence goes on from VZTG01004479.1 coordinate 1,403,078, forward strand.
CTCTTTCATCATATAGGTACTCACATGTAACACTTGCGAGGGGTCTGCTAAGAACCTTGCTGTCAAATGAACTAATTCACCAGAAACACATGCAAGTTTAAAACAAAGTTCTCCAAAGGCGGAAAAAAAAATCAAACCACCTAGACTTTCTGTAGCCTAACCAAGTGACAGACACATAGACAACTTCATTGCTGCCAGAACAACACTCTGCACAGCCCACCAGCAAGCTATTTGTCACTGCTACAAGAATATCCTCCGCAACTTGGCATCAGGGTCCCTGGGTAGCCAACTGTGCTTGCATAGTGTTGGAAGTGCTATCCAGTAATAGGGAGGAAAATGATCAGAGAACCTCATTATTTTAACAGAATGTATTATTACATGAAAAACATATCTTTATAGACATAAACATGAAAATTCTATAAGAAAATATCAATTTACTCAATATAACAAAATTTTATTCTATATGAGTTCAAAGAAAGACAGTGTTTAACTTCCTCTCATTTTTTTTTGTATTGTGTGATACAATTCATCACAATCTCAAAACAGCACATCCTTTAATATAATCTTGGCCTGTGCAGAAATATTCCCTTTACTATTTCATTGTGTCTGACATGTTGCACTGGATCCTATATACTTAAAAATGTTGACAGCTCAGTTGCAATTGTCTAATTATCATCCTCAGCCAATTGCTTTTACTGAGCAAGGGGGTAGAAAAATGGCAAGCAGTCAATCTCCAATGGTTCTAGGAAAGTAAGAATAATGAAAACTAATGACTATGAAAAATAGCAAAAGTAGTTTCCTAAGAGAAAAATAATAAAGCAGCAGGAATGACAAGTGTTGATCTTTGGAAAAAATAAATGAAATAAAAGAATATGAAATAACCAACTAAGAATCATAGATGAGAAGATGTGAGGGGACAATTCCATTCCATAGGTAACAGCTGATACGTACTAGTGTAGGAAACTATCAAGTTAATAAACCGATCTGTTTTTTTCGCAGTTTACATTAACCTGGACATTCCTTTTAACAGGCCAAGCGTCTAATTGTTAGAGCACGGCATAACACCAAAGGTATGTGTGGATGTTTATGAATGGTGACCGTTCATTTATCTTGTGATTGTGATCTGGTGCAAGGAGCACCAAGTAAAGAGTCCTCCCTTTACAGGCAGGTGGACTTCCAAGGTACGGTGTGGGCAGAGAGTGAGATGTGAACAAACGACATGGAACAGAGCACTCACAGCCTGACAATACCACAGTCTGATTACCATGGCATACACTGTATCCGTTTTGTGGAAACTCATTACCTTCATTCTATGGAAAATTTATCAGTAGCTGCACAGGGTTATTCCCTTAATGCATGGGGCAGAAACCTAACCAAAGACCCTAACCTCTCATTATCCAAATAAGGCACTAAAAACACTCATGGGAAGTCTGGGTATCATTTTTTCTTATCCATGGTCATGGGAAGAGTCTATATTATGATTAGAACCGTGCATTCAGAGGTCCTTGCAAAGGGTGGAGACCGCGAGGCTTTTACAACTCAACAAATCTTCTCGCCATTGTCATGTTATAAGTGTGACATCATGAGCTCTGTAGAGTCTTGAGTTTTTTCAACGCCTCTTCTTCTTTTATGTCTAGTTCCTTACTTATGCAGAATATCTGAAGCTGCTTGTAGGGTTTCCTTTTAGGTCATGGAGAGAAACCAAATGATCAATGAGCAAGAAGCGTTCATAGAACAATACTTCATTGAAAGTAGCAGAGTTTTAGACTGTAAACTCATCATCGACAGCAGAAAGACTTGGGAGAGGGGAAAAGGAAAAGGCGAAACGGGAAAAAGACAGAATCAAAGACCACTGTTACAAAACCATAATGTCATGCTAATACAAATTCTCTCCCACATCACATTTGAGATGTTGCAAATTAGAGTACAGTAAAAACCACAACTGGTTTGTTCTGGTTCTTATATTACAAGCTGTCCATTTAGAAAAGGTCATGCATCCTTAAAACAGATGTTGCAAGATTTTTATACACCAATTAAAATTATTTATTTATTTAACTGGGTACACAACTCTTTCCTAGCTTTACAATTTTAGCTTTGTTGATCATATTTGTGGCTAATAGTGCTTTATTTTGTTTAGCATGGTAGTAAGGCATTATATATTTCTTAAAATATTTTAAATAACTGATCATAACTAATGTAATTTCTTAATGTACGTGGATAAATGAGAACTATTTGATTCTTTCTACATAAATTTGTATCTTTCTTTTCTCTCTCTCATCATTTATAAAGGCTGTAACTATTTGGAACCATTTTTATAGTTTATATAATATATCATACTGAAGTTTCAAATATAAATTCACACGCAGATGCAAATGGGCATTTATACTAGTGAATTTGAAAAAAAAATCTAACAGTTCTTTCTATCTCCTAAAGTACTGAGATATCTATTCTATCAATGAACAGCACTGAAAGAAATGGGCAAGCCTTATTAACATTAATAACATTTAAGCTGCCCAAACGTCTTCCTACTAAGAATTTTTAAGTAGTTAAATTGACTGTAAAAAAAGAGGTTTTCTTCTCATATTACCACAAGCTTGGCATTGGGTCTTATCTTGATCCTATTGAAGTTATTGGCATTTTACTACTGAATTCTACATGGAGAGAATCAGGTCTAATGGAAACACTAAGAAATTTATTCCTTAATCCTTTTCTAGAACAGAGCTTTTTAAATATTCAGGGTTTTTCAAATTATTTGAAATTACACTACAATGAAAAAAATGTCATAGCAACTTTTGCTACTGACATGGCTGCTGAGGCAGCTTTTATACTTGGGGCTTGAGATACTATACTTCAAAGACTTGATCATCAAACTCTGCCTTGCTGCATGCCAAGAAAAGGAAGTCTTACTTTAGACCACAATGGACTGATTGGTCTGGTGTAAAAGGTCAACAAACACTACACATGCCTGCTTGGGACTAAAGCTTTAAAGGGAAATCTTGCCAAGCAGGATTAAGGTGTCTATTCTTTCTTCAGTATGAGTGCATTGCCAAGGGGAGTAAAACATGTATATGAAAAGAAGAAAAAAAACCTATCATAAGTCTGTAGTAGCATAAAAACTCCTGCAGAATTAGTGTATATTTTGCTCGTACAGAGGCACTGTATAGTAACTGCATTTTTTACTTTGAGAGTTACCATTACTGACATGTGCATGCATTCAGTTAAAGAATGAGGTTGACAAATATTCAGCTTGGGACAACAGAAAAGAGTTATTTGTATTTGGGAACAGAAGAGTGTTGACTCACATGAAAACGCCTTTGTTAGACCAGACTTGCCAAAAAATGAGTTGTAGTTCTGCCCGAACTGTCCAGAGAAGCTGGTCAGTTATATCCCTGTTTTCTGTTTTAGCTAGAACTTTGTTCCTTTGGTCCACCTCATTTACTCAACATATGTAAGGATAAGAATCAGACTGCTTGCTTATGGCAGCATTGTGGGTGTTTCCATGACTAAAACATAAACATGTCCTTGGTACTTCTCACTCACCAATCATGGAGCTGCCTGGAGACAGCCCATAAGGAATGTTAAGCAGAATGAGAAATGAGAGATAAAGAAAACCAAGCCTCTCTGTCATGTAGGCACTTCACTGCAAGTGCTCTGCTTCCACTTATTTAGATGACCTCTAAATAAAGAGGTTTGTCCTGAGGGGACTCAGTTTTCTTGAAGTGCATCTGGAAAGAGGAGAAATACCACCTGGCTTTTCTGTAGTGATTTTGCAATGATTAGAACACTTTGCTGGGAAATGAGTTGTCATCCATTGCCCCATTGCCTTTGGAGAGGACTTTAGTCATAGGCCTGTGGGTGCCTAGGGAGTCTAACCACGGACTCTGGACTTCATTTCTTAATATCACACAATACTCACTCTTTACAATCGTCCCCAGACTTCCATAGGATATTTTCTAGTTCTAGATCATCTCTCAGCCTTAAAAAACAGGCATCCTGTAGGAGTAAAGGGGACTTTGGCTTATTCCTTGAAACTTCTAGCTAATTTGTGAGAGATTGGGAGACTCAGCAGGAGAATCACAGGCACTGCAGCTGCAAGTAATATCAGCCACAAGATCATATCTATTAACAAGAAAAATGAGCAAACTCCCTCAGATTTTATTTTTGACTTTTTACATTAGCCCTGTAACTGTAACTGTAACTATTTAAAGCTGACACCATTTTAAACAGAAGCCAAGTGCAAGAAGAATAATATGCATGCTGACTACTGAAAAATCAATATATCAAACAAAACCTTTTTAAACAACCCACAACAATTGCACATACTCAGAATACAAAGGGTTACTCTTTGGGAAAAGAATGCAGAAGTTTAAGATACAAGAGGGTTTGGATAATGATCAAAAGTAATAGATCAAACTAATCTTATGGATAAAACTAAAGTGTTGTGAAAAATTTCTCCAATAACACAGATAAACACTTGTTGTTGAACCAGAAAAATGAAGAAAGAGGATGCTAAACACCATCTAGGTAGTAGCAGTAGTCTGTGAGAAGAAATGGAAAAATTAACTTATTTATTGGGAATAATATTCTGCTGTCAGTGCTCTTTCATCAAGGCAGAGGCAGGGTAACAGAGGAAGAAGGTTTCCTGGAGCTGTGTCAAAAAACAAGCTAATTAATACTCCGCCCAACATCCAAAAAGGTTTGTTGGTTTATGACTAAGACTCTTTACATGAAAAACTAGTGCACCTAATCAGTGCAACATAAGGAAGTCTTGCGTAAAGGCAATGACTTATTCCGTGTATTCTCACACCATGTCACATCAGATAATTGCTCCCACAGATTCTGTGGCTTCACAAGACACACCCTGTCACTTCCAATATTCTGTGAAAAAAACCCCAAAATTCTTCAGAATCATATTTATCAGTCTAAAATATTACCAGAGGGAGCAGGGAGGAAGAACACAAACATTTCTAAAACCCCTGTGGCAAAAGAGGAAGTGAAATAACTTACAGGAAAGAAAAAATAAAAGAGAAATTTAAGTCATTCTGAAGTGACCTTGACCTACAAATATTGTTTCCTTAGGAGTGACAACATGGAATGGTTTTTGTGTGTGTTTTGGTTTTGTTCAAGGAGGTAAGAGTTAACTGCTGAAGTGAAAGAATGTGTGAAGTGTGCATAGTGCTGAAAGGTTGAAGTTTGTTTTCAAGCTTATCTGAAGGGTGAGGAGCAATTGAAGAACAAATGTGCCAAGATCTAAGCAGATATGGAAAATGCAGCCTCCTTCCTAGAATTCTTCCTTGCTTTTTGATTGTTGAAAATCAGCACTATCTATAGATTTTTGAAGGATGAACCTGAAAAGAAGTGTACAATCAATACTTTAATATTATTTAATTCATTTTTTTTTAAAGATAACATATCCTAATTAATATATTTTATATAATGACTTTAAATCATATGAAGATATACTTATTTGAGGATACTCCAGAAGACACAGCATATTTTGTCAATATATATTGGGTTTTTAGTTTTTGTTTTAAATTCATCAAATCATTTTGCATGTTTATAACCAACCCGATTCTAGAAAACATTTATACATAGACATAAATATACTACTCATGCTGTGGAAATAATGCTAAGTATAAGCTCAGTGTTTTGATGAATCCAGGCCTAAGAACAGAAATGACTGTAAACATTCTGAAAACATCTTAACAGGAAATGCTGCAGGGTATGAAGTGCAAAAACAACTAGCATGATATTCTTGGAATGCAATTATAGAGATAACATTATTGATCTGCTTATTAAATTCCAGAATGGAGACCAAGATAATTAAATTACTATTCTCTCTCTGCTTTTCCACTTACTGCTTGAAGTTAGACAACATTTTCATTCAGTAGGTCTATATATTTTTAATTATTATAGAATATATTCATATTTTCACTTAATATTTATTATTATATTTTATATGTACTCAGGTATCCCTGTACTGCATTTCTCTATATTCTGTAATTATCTACAAAGACATGCTCAACTGTCAGCTCATCACCACCACTGGCAAACAGTGTGGAATAAATGCTGTAATCTTGTAGTTCCTGGTCCACTGATTTAGGAGAAGAAATCCATTTCTTTCAAGTGAATATTGAGTGAATCACTATTTGGACGTATTGCACTAAACTGAGATGGAGGTAGGGCAGTACACTCATATTTGGTAGCAATACAAAATTCCTTGCTCAATTAAAATAAGATTTCACTGATTTTGAGATAATTTTTAAAAAATCATAGGAATAAAAACTATAATTTTTTGTAAGGAATTTCTTTTGTAAACTTACCTTTCCTTGATATTGGACATGTTTTTGGGCATATTTTTAAAACTTATCAAAAGCAAAAGGGAAGAAATTTGGAATAATTTTTTCTTAGTTCCAGGAAGCAGCTGGCCAAAATTACTATCACAAGATCCAATAAGCAACTGGCCATTATTGCTGTTACCAGAAAAACAGATAAAGGACATATCCTTCAGCTGAGAAGATCTTGAAAATCAAGTTGCAATCTATATGCTACTAGATGCATATATTGTGCATCTGTGAACAGTTAGCTATCTGTAAGTTACATTTGTAAAGATCATTATCTTGTCTAGGAGACATGGGGTGCTCTTTTGTGCTTGCTGTGATTAGGACATAACCAATATGAATGGTCAGCTGAGAAGAATGCGTAGCAAAAGGGACACTACAGCCTTTCTAAATTCAAAGTTCACACATGGTTTTCATGAAACTCTTAGTAAATAAATAATATAATCCTAGATAGGAACTGGAGATAGTCCTCAGTATTTACTTACAAAATACTCATCCATTACATTCATTAGATAGTCTTATAGAAATATATCACATATTTATTATTTTAGGATCCAAGGCAGGAAATTTTTTCTTTAATAGGGACATATTGAGACAGTATGAAAAAAAGTTGGTTTTCATTCTAAATTCCCTGTAGATTTATGACAGTATCTGAATATGGACTATAATCATTGTAAAGCTGTCCTGTTTACTAAAAATGAGATTTACAATGGTGTTGAACACCTGCATCTCTTGGTAAAGACAAAGGGCCTCAGATATTCAACACCTTGATACCATATTGTCATTTAGATGATACAAAATGCAACACATTCCAGTAAACACTAGGCTGATTTAATTTTGTCTCTGTTCATTTTACTGATTTAGTTGGAATACTGCTGAGTTTACAGTGCTGCATACTAACTCCTGCCAGATTCTGCTTTTGCTGCTCACACTGAGCATTATTTTATTCTCGGGGTAGTCCCATGGAACAAAATGGGGCACCACCACGTGAAGTAGAGCAGCAGAATATGGTCCTGGCAGCAGACAGTTGTATATTGGTTATTATTCTATTATATACAACTATATATTATGTATACATATATTATTCTAAAAAAAAGAGAAGTGATAAAAAGAGGAGATCTACATAAATCCTTTATTTGCATTTCCACACAGTGCAGAAACGTTTACACATTCAAGTTTATACATGCAGTGGTATTACCCACTGGAACCGGTGAGAGTCTTTCAAGCATGTAAAAAATTATTACTATTTTAAAGGCAATCTTTGCTTTTGCAAACAAGAATAATGCATGTAGAGACCTCTTTTCCGTGAGACCCCCTTTTCTTGGTGCTCTGAGTTTAAGGAGTTTTATAAAAATGCTATACATTTTTTTAAATTATTAAACCTTATGTAATATGCTCCTGAGAACAGACTCGAAGTTTTCCTTACTTCTTATGGAGTGGCTGTGGAGTGATATATCCCACACTGAACTGCTGTTCTTGTGTCTTTTATAATATCAAACCAGATAGTAGCATGAAAGCATCAACATAATTCTTATTAATTATACTTTCCTCGTTCTTCTCTGACTTTCATCATTATTTTTGTTGTTTTTTAATATAACTACCCTTGCACTTATGTCATAAAAAATTCTGCCTTTTTCTCTTTTTTAATATTTGTATTCAAGACAAACAACAGGAGGTTGAAATCAGGCCATTTAAAAGAAACATCTGCTGACATTTATTCATATGCTACATGTTCCACTTTCATCATTGAATGTAATGATAAACACACATTCCAGTCAATAATGGCAAATCCCAGCCAAGCTTTACAAATGGTCTCTTTAACACCTAAATTGACAGCTCGGGAGAATTTGAGATAGAAGCTAAATATGGTACATTTGGACACTATTTCCCTAAGCCTAGAACTACTGAAAGGCTTTAACAAGCAGAAACACTGTGGGTATGTGGGTATAGTCTTGTCTAATGCAGGTAAATAGCTCATTAGACCTTTGTGCTTTGTAAAGAACTCCTGAGAAAATACTTTTTTTTTGGAGACATGACATTATATTCTTCTTTGAAAAATAAATCTAATTATATTTCCTTTGTACAGGAGAACTAAAACTAATAAAGCTGAAATTTGAAATAAATTTGCTTTTAAGAAGAGAAATATTTTGTCTGCTTTGGTTTATTATTTCTTATAACAAGCCTGCTAATTGCTAATACATTAAAATATTTATAAATTTGCTTTTAATGCAACATTGTCAAGAGCTAGGTGGATTCTTCATTTAATTCATATGTTTTCATGTCAGAATGTCTTAGAAACTGCCATATTGCAAAACAGGGTCTCATTTGAAAGCAATGTTCCTCAGTTATGGGTAAACGAAGATCGTAAGAATAAAGCTATAGAGTTTTCATGATAGGAACAAACAGAAAACATCTCATCAGTTTGTGTGCATATAAATATGTTATCCTGAAAAAATAATGATCTCTTTTTGCATTTCTATGTGTATTCTTTTCCATTTTAGTTCAGATTGATTAACCTTCTTATAACTGAATCATAAACTGATTTTAAGTCAAGCAGAAAATCACAGCTTTTCTATACTCCTTCATGTGTGAATAGTTTCTCCTTTCAAAACTCTTGTATAGTTCAAAACAGGTCACTCATTATTTAGCAAGAGGGGGGAAAATTCTACACACTCTAAAATAATGAATGTAAAAATAATTATAGGATCACAAAGTTATCTTGTGTAGCATAATGAAAAGTGTTAACCATGAAGATAATGCTGTATCTCTTGGTTGAAAGAAATCACTTTCCTGATATATCCTTATGAAGAACTGCAAATATTCAGGTTCATTTGGTGGTCTTTTCATCCACAGAAAATTCACTTGGAGTAGAATAGCAAGAGTCATTGTTGGAAAAAAATTATAGACTTTGTGTCTGTCTAGGGGTTCAGCTCAGCAAATTCATGCTATTGGATGTAGGAGCCGTTGGGTCTGCTTTTGCCCTAGGTGTATGTTCATAGCTACCATTATTTGTGTTTACATTTCCTTTGCTTTACGCTGACACTAAATGAGGCCTAAAACTATATTGAGAGTCTATGCCTTTTATCATTAAAATCAATGAATTTCATATATGACAGTCTTTGCAATGCTACAGCATAAACACATGAAAAAAAATTGATGGACATGTTCAATGCAAAGTTAATGTAATCTGAGGTGAGTTTTCATGGGTCAGTGGAGAAAGAAAATAAAGTAGTAAAATCCCAGTCATAATCTTTCTGTTGTAATTCAAGCATTTTTTTAACTATTCTAAGAGACCAGAGGTTTGAGGATCTTCATCTCTTTTTATTGAGATTTACCGTTGGGCAAAATAAGTTTGTTTCTTTTATCAATCTTAATCAACCTTTACTTTGAAGCAAAATAAAATTACAATTGGAATTTTGACTTCTAAATTAATGGAACAGAAAAATTCAGTAAAACATCTAGTTAAGTATTTAAATCTACAGAAGTGCCTTTTTTATTGAAATACAAATCTGCATAGCACTGCAGAACAAATCCAAATCACTGTGTCAGTGAACGTAGAAATAATTTGCTAATGTTGCATAAAAGTTAACGATCTTCAAGTAGACCATTCGGCAATTGGTGCATCATCTTTTTAAATCTGGAGTCTTTGATAAAGCATGGGCATGAATAGAGGCTATCAAACATGAACCGTATTCTTTTGCTGAGTGCTGCTTACCCAGTTGTGGGTGTAGCTACAGTTTTGGCAATCATCAAATTACGGTTAGAAACAATCTACAGTATGGCCTAGAAGAAGATGGATCTTTTTGATTTTGTTAAATGATTAAATTCTCCACAAAAGTAGCTAAGCAAGTCATCTGGACTTAATATTTATGAGGAGTTACCCCCAGACACGTCAGAACAAATTCCATGCCAAAGTGCTCTCCATTTGGAAAATGTTTTTTTTATCCTAGTTTTCTATACTTGCAAACATTTCTTTTCTTTACAACAAGTAATATAATTATATATACCCTATTATCATGAATATTTAACTAGGTGTGTAACAACTGCTACAGCACAGCAAGCAGTTCCAAAATCAAGATTCAGGTGTCATCATTCTGACAACATCAATTTCTCCATCATGGAGAAATAAAGACATAACAATCATATTTGGGTTTTTTTCCTAAAAGGAACTAGGATTGTAATATAGTAACCATGAAAACCATAAATATTAGACTTTATATGACTGGAAATGCTGCCCTGCTTTCATAGGAGTGGTCTGAAAACCAGATGTGAAGGGACAAAGTCTTATTCCTGTCACACATCTTCTAAATTAAATACTGAGATGCCTTCTGAATGAGTAGTTTCTTTGACAAAAGATGATCTTTTCCAGTCCATAAGAAGGATTTAAAAAAAATTTTAAAAAAATCAAGATTTCTAGAAAGATGGAAAACACTAACTGTTGGGCTTTGTCCTTGGTCCTCACACTGTCCAATTTTGAAGGCTTCAATCTACATGAGAATTTTAATGTTTTAAAAAAATCTAGAAGCCTTGCTAGAAGCTTTTGAGGTCTGGCTTGTTATAAAAAATGCAAGTGAAAGGATGTGATGGCCTTTTTAACTTAGAAAATGCCTGCTCTTTACGTCATGCATCTTCCTCCAAAACATGCTGGTGAAGGCTTTCTGCTGATCAAATTTCATGTTCTAGACTAGAATAGCTCAACTGTCTTCAGCTGAAAGATGTTCTGGATAAAATCCAGGGACCATCTTTTATTTCCCATGTGTTCCGAACTGGTGAGCGAACATTTGTATAAAAACAGCCCAATCATTTTGCAAAACTATAATTTTATTTTTATATTTAAAAACTATTTTATTTAGGGTCTGAAAACAGCTGAGAAATGACTGCAGTTTTGCCAGTGTGTGACCACTAATATATCCAAAAATTACACAGGGCTCTTTATTTGTGCATTTTGCTTGGGTTTTTTCAGTTATTTCATGGACTTTCAGAAGATCTCAGGACCACTGCTGTCCACTCGGCTAAGATTGCTCTAATGTCAAGAAAATATTGAACATTAATGAACTGTCAACAGAGCTCACAGTGCTACCTCCATTTGACAGAGAACACAGTGCTTGTGTGAGGGCAAGTTAGGGACTTGCCCACAAATCTCACTTGATATTCATTTCAGGGACTATTCCCCACATACCGGTTTTCTTTTAAAACCCATTTAAATGGTGGATGATGCAGGTTAGCCAAAGCTGTAGTCATTATAAGTGAATTGGGTGAGTTTACCCTCTTCTGTTTTTTTTTAAGTTAGAAAAGAAACATATGGGCTCAAGCTTTTGAATGCTATTATTAGGCCAATATATAAGCTTGTTTGCAATTATACAGGTTTTTCTCTGAAGAACACCTCATAGGTAAATTAATTTCCATTATGATGCTCATAAAAATGCTTCTATTAAATGCACAAAGATCTACTTGTCTCAATAATAAATAGTCACAAGAACAATTTTTGCCAGTGAATGTTTCATGACTTCTAAATGGATACATTTTCCAGTGTGCTCTAGGAAGTTAGTATGTTCTCAGAAGATTTCTTTAATTTAGTTGTTGCTAATTTATTCACACTAATACAGGAAAAAAATACTGCAAAATTTTTCATAACAAAAAACTGTGCATATCTCTGTGTTTTAGCTGGCATGTGGTTCTACACAGATGGTTTGGGGCTTTCTTTGCTGCAAAACAGATGGGCCTCCACTGTCCCTTACCAATCAAAAGAGAACTTGAAAATATAGGAATATCTTTACTTCCATTGTGTCCCGTAATTCAAGAAATTAAACGCCTAAATATATAAATATGACTTCCTGTGTAAAATGATGGAATATCATATGTTTAATTTAAACTATTTGCCTATATTTAATGTGAAAACTGTTGGGTGTAGTGGTTTTCTTCCAGACAATAACTAAATATTACAAAAAGTACTGACTAGAATGAGAGCTATTGCTGTTCATCTTAGCTGTGTGATATTGTTTTAGTTGTACTTTGCTGATACTGTTTAAATTTATTTTAGATGTGATACGATGTCATTCAAAATAATTACCAACTTAAGAGAGCAGCTTGTTGACAGATCATCTTCTATTATTTTGTTCACATACTGCACCGTATGACAGTAGCACAGACATTTATAGCGTGAATATCAACTAACTTTGTTTTGTTCTATGATCATTTGCAATGAGAAGAAAAGTGTATTTGGGGCATTTTTCTCCTATCAACACACAATTTCTTGCATCTTTTTGGAGAACTGAGATGAGGCATCAAAAAATATTCCCGTGGCTGTAATTAAAACTCCCAGAGGATAGAGAGAGAACTAGTCTGAGGAACTGATTCACCTTGAAATCCAAACAATGCCAGTGTCAGAGGCACTTTTACTGGTCATCGTACTACAAACGATGCAGATCTTTGGGCCTGAGTCTTCAATACAGCTGCCACTTCTTCCACAATTTCTGCCAACTAGATGAGACAGTACATAGAAGCCTTCTTGTATCTGCCTGCAGTGGTCAGCTGAAATGTACAGAGAACATAATGCTGAAATATATGATACCAGTTTAATAAGATGCCATTCCCTAACACATGGCATATGGCCATAAAATACTTTTGAATACATTGGACCTGGCCTTTTAATGATGTTACGCTCGGTGATAGGCAAAGAAAGGTTCCTGATTATATACTTGGAAACATTCTTAGGTAACTTTTTTTTTTCCCTAAAAGTGAGCTTTCTTCCAGATGCAGAAAATAAAGATAGTCATCTCAGAGCCTTACATTAAGGTAATATATCTATTATAATGGTCCATGAATTATAACAGCATACCTTTTCCATCTGTGCCTTGAAAATTACAATCCTAGTGCCACTTAACTTTATTAATGATATACATTTTTATGATCCAGTAGCCTTGTGTGGGAAGAATCACATCTTGCTGTGTCTAACTTAGATGGAAAATGGGCAAATCATCTAATTTCTTTTAAAGTATGCTGATTTTGTTGAATGCATGGAACACCAAGCAACAGAACATCTTTTCTTTTCCTCTCCAATCTTCATTAATATTTATGGTTTAACTTTTTATTTGGTACATATTGTGAAGAATATATTTTAACAGCAGACTTAGCTGGCTGCAATACCCCATCTTCTCTTCTGTAGGTACAGAAAAATCTTCTAATTGCAGGTGATGTTGTTGTTCTATTTTTGCCAGTCTGCTGAAGCTATTTTTTTAATCATAATTTTAAAGGGGAAAAGGAATAGATTAAATAGCCATATCACAATGTCGGACTAGTTCTTTACTTCCAATATGTATCAACAATTTTTTGAGGAAATACATCCATAAAGATGTAAAAAATTATTTGGGCATGCCAAGCACTCTGATTCAGAAATTACGTACTCCACTTCATGGCTGAAGATAAGTGGTATTTTGATATAGAAGAAATAGGAATTGCTGCGCATCTTGCCATCAGCTCCTCAAGTGCATTCTACAATGACACTGAGAATAGTCTTGAGACTGTTTCCATTGCCTTTCTCAATTCAAACATCGTATTCAGGATGAACGCAGTAGACCACATGAATGGTAAAAGCTGTACAGTCAGAAAAAGAGGGAGGAAAGGATTCCACAGTCATGCAAGTACAGTCATAAGCCAGCAAGCTTATTACATTTGTAGTGAGGTGCATTTCACTCTTGGGTGGGATTTCATCATTCTTCAGCAGCTTTTTTTGAGGACTAGATGAAGAACATTGATGGCTACCTAAAGAATTTGTCTAGTCTTCCTGGACGAAAAGATTATCAAGAACAGGGATTTAAGGAAGGATGGGGTCAAAGTCCATGCGTCTCGTGGAAATTTCAGTGATAAAGAAAAATAACTGCCTTTGCTTATCAACTCATTAGGTAAAAGCAACATATAGCACTTTTAACCTGTTCTACTATTGAATATATGTATGCTAATAATCCTATTGATACTAATTCGGAATGGTTTCATTTCTCAAAAGTAGGTTTTTAAAGAGAAGTGGGAATGTTTAAATGGTACTCGCTGAATATGCAGTAATCAAATTCATGAAAGTCTTCATGTGGTACACAATGGTATTAATTATATACAAGTGAGTAGAGCACAGCTGAACTACTGACTTTTTAGCACCCTCCTTGACATTTGGGTTTTGAAGCTTTTTAGACTAAAATTGTTTGGCTTGGATCATAAGTTATAAAAGTATTTTTTTCTCTGTATCACAGCAAGAAATGCAGAAATGTACTGCATATTTTAGAAAATAAGTAGAATTACTACATATTTTTATATGAAGTTTTTGGAATATATTTCAAATTACAAATGGCAGGGAAATTTCATACAAAAAAAATCAAATACAATTAAAGCAAGTGTCATTTTCCACACGTGTATACTTTACTTGCTTTTCATAAAACCCATGAAGAAACATTTTGTCAACTAATAATTTAAAAAATTTGACTTGTGATTCAAAGTGTAAAAACAAAGGATTTTTTTCAGCACATGTAACACAAGAGGTTTTTGCAGCACAGTTCCAGAAGTCTTTCTTGGTAAGAAACCTTATCTAATCCTGTTTCATCCTTTAAAACTGCCTACACACTAATCTCAAGGGACAAATTTAATACTTTGCAACAAAGGGAATATAGCCCTTTCAGCTTGAATGGAGGAATTGTTAGGACACCACGTGAGGTATGAATAACATTGTAATGCCGCCTTTTACTTGGCAAAGGAAAAAAAGTCTTCTCTTGCAACCAAAAGATTAGAACTTCTTCCTTGGGTTAAATTTTTTGACCTGTGCTATATCCCAAGACATCTATTTTTCTGTTGTATTTGGGTCTTCTACCTCTTGTGAAGTAAACACTGAGCAAATATAAGTAAACAGTTTGTTTTAGCTGAAGATAGAAAGGCACTATTTAATTGAGTTTTGATGATAGATGTGCTCCAAATGGTGCAAACATCTTTGACATGGTAAAATAATATTGTCTTATGACATGTGTAACACTACATAAAGAATATTAATTTGGCGCTTTCTAAGTTTACAGTGTTTAGGTGAGAAATGATAAAAGAAACCCAAATGATCTAATGTGGAAAAAACAAATAGAATCAGATAACTTAGTTCATTAGTAATTAGGATAAATTTCTTTTTCCTTATCGATTTTCGAAGCTATAATTTGAATATGAAATGAAATAACATTTTTCGTATTTTTCCATCTTATAGTTGTGTACAGTTATTTCTTTTTATAATCTTATCCAATATGTTGTTTCTACATTTTAGATTGCTATATCTTTTTCAAATAATACAAAAGGTTTGATAAAGATAAGGCCTTTCTTATCAGGATGTAGATATAATTTAACATCCTCTCTAATTTAACATTCTGTCTAATGTACTTCTCTTCATACATTGTATGCAATTTGTACTTAATATGCTGCATGAACAGTAAATATATTACTGCAGTTATATTTGGTTACAATAAAACATATGAAAATGTAGTAAATATTGCTGTAAACAATTTTTTTCTTCATACACAATACTCTTAACAATGGAATTTACAATAAATAGTAATGGGATTACCAACTAGATGATAATGAATCCGACTCTTTTCTATATTGAAATAAAAATTCTTCTTCTTTTTTTGTTTCCTCTTGTCAAGAAGGAATTCCATGAAACAGTATGTGGTCAATGGCAACAGTTACTTGTTGCTGGTGAGAAAATAATTAAACTCTGAGATAACACGTAACTGGACTTAAAAATAAAACTAATATTTTCTTCCCATTTTCATTAACATTACATTTTTTAATTTCTAGTTACTGAAGTGATGGAATGATTTCCTTATCAGCAATTTGAAATTTAGTACCAATAATAAACTCATCAGTAAAGGTATCCAGTTTCTACATATTTCACTTGGATGGTCTGGGTTGTCTTGCCACCATGTTGCCAAAAGAAATCACATGACTCTAGTTCTCTTAATTCAGCTTGCATTTAAATGCAGAAGAAAAACTCAGAGATCATCAGTTATCTTCTTTACCTTGCACTGCAGTAAATCAAAACCTGCGGATATACATAAAAATCTTTCTGATTAGTTGCCTTTAAAGAAAAAATTTCCCTCAGACAATGTCCTGCTGAGAAATTATCTCACTGTCTTCAACCCTTCTCATGGACATGAGCTGTAAACCCACTCTTGCTGGGATGTACAGCAATGAATGAGACATTCAAACTCTTCATATCCTAATGTTTTCCATTAAAGACACATTTCAGACACAAATAGGTCTGATAAGGATAAGAAGCCCTCCATAAAGACAGTGTTGTTTTCCTTAAAGCAGAACAGGAACTCTGGTGGTATTATGTGTTTTATTTGCTTATTTGTCTTAAGCACTACTTTCTGTTTTAGGCAACTTCTTCTTGGGTTTTCCTGGCCATGGCAGGGGGGCTTGGGACTACGTGATCTCTAAGTTTCATTCCAACCCCTTAACATTTTATGACTCTTAGACTGTAACAAAAATCGTGATCAGGTGGGAAGCTAGCCTGGTTTCAGTTCTTTTAAAGGTAAAAAGTCTAGTAAAAATAAACAGGTCTGATTATTTCCTACCTTGCTGCTTGTGGAGTTATTATATCTGTATACAAAATGTTTACCATTCTTATTTGTTGCATTTTATACACACTTTATCCTTAAATAGTGAATTATTTGAAATTAAAGTGATGAAAAATCAGACCCATGGTTGTTACAGGTAGAGTAATATAATATAATTTATTTCAAAGGAATTATGTACATACTAAGCCATATTAGAGGAGTACTCATCTTAATGAACAAAAAAGGGGGGAAACACAAGTACTAACTGCAGTCTTTTGTAGCAACAAATGCAAAATACTCCTCCATATCAGGTTTAAACCCTAGAAGTCCAAATATAAACTGGGGAATTACAGCTTACTTCAGAAATTTCCAGCCTATGGTGGCAGAAGAAAATCTCCAAACTTAAACCCATTGAATTGTCTCTATTTTCAACATAAATCACCTATATATCCACACTTCCCATAAGAAAAGGCAGAGATAAGAGTATCACTGCTAATTGAGGTACTTCTTGCTACTGAATTTTATACTGAAGGGGTATCTGTTTTATTCTGCTGATTACTGTCAGTATTATTGACTATTCAAAAATTTTAGAGAATAGAGCAAAGTTTACATGCAAAATCCACAGCCATCACACCTTTTTATTTGCACACTGCACAGACAGCAGTTACAATATTTCTGTCATGATTTTCAAAAATGGACTGCAGATTAAATGTTTGCTAAAGATTTCCCTATTCTCTAGTTCATGGACCATCTCACGCCAAATTATGCATAAAAGGACTAAGCCCTTTTATATAGGACTGTAACTTTTTTCTGGCAGATCTATATAAGTTATATTCTATCAAACATGTTCATAAAACATTGTTAGGTTTGAATCTGGATGACACTAAAGTGGATTTGGTTAAATTGGGATTACCAAGAGCTGATGGAGTCTACATGACTGGAGAGTTATAATCAAAAATGTGCAGACGGCTTAGAAAAAGATGCTTTATATTAAGCACATCCACTGTCTCAACTAATAACAGATATAAATATTCAAGTTTACTCCACAAATGAAGGATAAATTATGAGGGAGGTTGACTTGAAGGAAAAGTTAAGATAGAAAAACATGAAAGAAAATTGGAAAAGTTTAGGAAGCAATTCTTAATCACGAAAAAGTGTGGTTCCATACTCAAGGATCAAAATAGCTTTGGCTAATATTTATTATGTTTGCTGAAAAATCAATGTTGATTTATGAAATATCAATAAAAAAAGAAATGGAAAATAAATGGCAATAAATGCAATTAATGCAGATTGTACATTCAAAACTGAAAAAAGAAGTCAAAAGGTGAAAGGTGCAAAAAATATCATGCAAGATTCTATACCTAATATGGCTCCCTTCAATATGAGGATTAAATGAATGCTAGTAACAAAATAAACTATAGTGATGATGCAAACATATTACAATGTGTTGCTGAATAAAATAGTAAAACCACAGAAAATATTTAAACTAATATATCTAATTTGGGGGAAGAAACTAGCTGACTGGTTTTTTTCATGAAGCAATAATGGAGTATAACACGCCTGCTGTATTAGAAATTCATACAAAGGAAAAACAAGGGATAGCATTTGTTTATCACCATACACAAATTACTTCTGAGCACACAGCCTCTTACTAAAGCTTATTCTTGACAGAATGGAAATTCAGGAAGTGTAGGTATATTACACAGCATGGCAAGAAAGAGAAATGAAGCAACCCAGACTAACATTTTAATAAAAGAAAGCTTGTGAGAAAGCTGATAGCAAATTCAGTTGTCAAAGAATTAAGGTATAATAATTCCAGTCAGCTTGAGCCTACAGAAAATATGTCATTTCAGATAAAAGTAATTTCATTTTTTGATGAGATTTCAAGTTTCATTGTTAGCAGTAATTGTATAATGTAAGAGACTCCGGTTTTGGTTAGACATTAACGAACCGGCCAACTGACAGATTCAAAAAATGGATGTCAATGGAAAATAATTGTCAAATGGAGTATTTCTAGTAGGCTTCCCTGGGGCCTGGAACAAGACCCAAAGCTTTTCATCAGAGATATTTAAGTAATACTTCACCTCAATAAAATGTCCAGGGGAAAAAACTTTGTAAAGTGATAAATAAAGTCAGAATGATTCTTTCAAAGGAAAGTATAAAGCAGAAAGGGTCCACCAGGTCCCCTTCTATGAGCTTTAATGTAGATATTAACTGAATTCTCTGAATCATTGTATTTGAACTAAAAATCTATCTCTCATAAAAATCTCCAAGCATGTTTATGAATATGCTCCACATAATTCACTGCACTACAAAAAAACCATTTCTATCCTGAGCAAATTGTTCGAGTAGTTATCTAATTATTTAAAATGGGTGCTTTATCTTGAGCCTGAATTTGCCTGGCTTCAGGTTGCAACTACCACCTGCAGGTGTGGTAATGCAGTTTTCAGTGGGCTGGACAGACTTGGAGGTACTCTCTCTTCCTTTACCATTAGCTTGGGTTTTAACCTTCCTGCATTAGCTAAACTCATTTTAGGTGGAATGAGTCTAGACCTACATCTCAGGCCTAAAATATACCTGAGCGACTCAGAGAAAGTAATTGTCATCGTTAGAAACATGGTAGCTTGGTCACATTTCTACCAAGATGAGAAAAGTCCTGACATTTAGGACTGTAAGGACACGTGAATTTTTTTGAGCACATCAATGATCTACACTATCTACTTTGGAAAATTACAGTGGGTTTCATGTACTTACCTAAATATTAACTTCAGCTCCTGTGCAGAGATACCAGAGATGAAAAAACACATACGTATACCTGTGTAAATGCAATAGAAATCAGAACACAATATGGAAAACAGCAATCAATCAAACAAAACCATTAAAGAACATTAAACCACTAAACTCATAAGGTTCTGCTGCATGGGAAACAAATTTCATCCTCTAAAATGCTCAGAGAGATATTGATAGACTAGCCAGGGGCACTTGTTTGGAAATGGAGTTTCTAAGCATTAGTTGGTCTTGTTTGATGACAATTTTTCACTTTAAATACAGGTTCATAGGGATTGAAGATATTCAACTGCTGCTAATTTTTTAATGAAAGCAAGAGTATTTAGGTGTTCTCCAGATGGACCAAAAGAAAATCAACGGAAAACAAATGTTGAATAGTATTCACTAGTCACCTGCAAAGCAAAGCATTGCATTTAAATCTATAAACTTTAACATTTCTCATTAGTTTCTACCCTCAACCCCTATGTAAACATTACTGGGGAATCATCAGAGCCTATCAAATACCCAACTGGTATGGATTTCATAAGAGCTGAGCTGTAAATGCACATGCTTTCACCATGTGGCAGAAAGGGCTAAGAACAAAAGATGAGACATTCCATTCTGCCACATGCTGTCTACGCTTAACGTTTTGACCAAAACAAAAGATTTATTTTAATCCATTAATAGTTGCAGTATCTTAAATGTCATTATGGTTTAAAACACATCAAGAGACTATTTGGTATCTCAGAGAAAGATGCAGCTGAGCACATGGGTAAGAATTTTGAATATAAATTAATTTTTATACAGCATTCAAACAATATAAAGACAATTGATAACCTGACTATATAAGCATGCAGACCCTCTTTGTAGAACCAGATCTGTCAGAAACAACTTTTGCAACACTATTCTACACTTTGGTTTTGCACAGCCTCAAAATCTGTAGCCCAGGATTACAGATGCAAAAATAATTTAGATTTAAATAAGATTATTAAATTAGGTATAAATTAGCTGCCAACACTTTAAAAAAAGATAAACCATAGGATGGTAAAAACTGGTATAAGTACCTGAATCTATAGTTTATCAAAGTAATAAGTCAGCTTCTTCTATGACTACAAAGAGGAACGGTGGACTTCCATTTTCTCCAATCTCTAAGCCACACAAGAGGTGACTCACTCACTGAGGTAAAGAAATTATTTATGAAAGGGTGAGATCTATATATTTTAAATTTTTTTTAAATGCTATGAATTAATTTCACTAACAATACATAATTCTTATTTTTTTAAATAAACCAGTTCAGAAAGTTCTCAAGGCAAGAAGTAATTACCCACCATAGCAGGCTGCCAGGGAACACAATGGTTACTATTTTTCTCACTTTACTTTTACTAGAATGCAGTTTGTTTACACAGTTTATCCAACACAGCTAATTTTTTTGTTTAAGCAATAAATTTTAAGTTCCTAATTTTTGCATTCAACAATTTCCGAATTTCTGTACAAAATTAACTTCACTCTAATCCAGACTAAAATTTATGAGGGAAATAATGTAAATATTTATAACTTGAACAAATATATGTAAGGTTATTTTTAATTTGCACAATTAAATTGTGCATGTTCACATCTAGCAATAAGAAATACCAAATCCAGTTACAATACCACATTCTGGTTACACTATAAATTAAAAAGAATCTATGAAGAATAAACCTTATCATCCAATAGATGCAAGGTAGTTTTAGCTTGAGAAAAATCCCTTTGAAGATTAAAATTGATTTTTAGATATAAGTTCAAGCACATTTTTATTTCTCTCAGATCTTTAGAAATATTTTTATTAAGGAGTAAGATTTATAAAGCCTCATATGAGTTTTTTATGTCCTCAATTATCTACTAAATTAAAGAAATATTTGTGTGATTATTTGGTGCACTGGTACAAGCGTCATTACGGAAGACTAATTAAGGTAGTAACAATAGAGTAAATGAAAGGAAAATTAAAAGGTTCTTATGTTGTCAGTCAACTCTGCTTATTTTGTAATACAAGTTTCTACTGTTTTTCCCAGCTGTCAGTGCTGAAATGCAACATGTAGCCACAGAAAAAAAGTTGATTTCTATTCCGGCTTGCACATCACCCGCAAAATTGTTTGCTAAGGTCCTATTTCTCAAAGAAGAATTGCATCTTTATAGGGTTCCTAATACAGCTGTCCTTGTAAACTCTGGATGTGTATCTTACCGGTAGGATCTTGATATCTTTTCTATTGATATGCATGCTGCTACCAGACTTTGATATCGAAAATAGAATTTACAATGATGACTTTTCAAATAGGAAAGAAAAATGGGCCCCTTTAACATGCAAAGCATGAAGAAATAATTTGAAGCTTTCCAGTAATGAAAAGCGGTTGCTATTCTCCAGGGCAGGACAAAATGATGGCATTTTAAAATTTAAGATCTTTGCATAGCACCTCTCATATACCAGTGTCTGCAAGCAACTCCACCAAAGTGGCTTAATCATTCATCTGCTTTTGCTACCTCTACTCCAGCAGCAGGAATCTGCTTCCTTTCATCAACAACTAAACTTTTATCTTCACAAATCACCTGGATGGCCTTGTGGCAAATAGAGCACTGGAAAGCTTGTCAAAGAAAAAGAAAATCCTGCTGATTTATAAGGTTGGATATTCCCTGTCAAGCATTAGTGGATTCCATATAGAATACAAATCAAACTTCAAGTGAAAGCGATGGACTAAATTATTTGGCCGCCTCTGCAACCTTGTTTATTTTGCATATCGGAACTTGACAGTTGTTGTCCAATAGAAATACCTATTAGATACTTTGTGTGTAGCTAATGTCAGAGAAACTGTTAATTCTTTAACGAAAAGTAAGAAGAAAA
This sequence comes from Melanocharis versteri, assembly GCA_013397845.1. NCBI lineage: Eukaryota > Metazoa > Chordata > Aves > Passeriformes > Melanocharitidae > Melanocharis > Melanocharis versteri. The sequence continues at coordinate 1,425,634 of VZTG01004479.1, forward strand.
ACTTCTTGAAATAGAATTGCTTCAACTTTTATATAGGAAACTTCTCAGAACTGAACCTTAACATTTTACTTATGAAATTCACTACTTGTGTAAAATTTTCCACATTTAAATTCCATGGTTATTTATGAGAAAATATATTCAGCTGTTTTAAATTTTAATAATTTTTTTGTCTATACAGTTACTTGCTAGGGTATTCACTTCAAGGAAAACTAAGTTGTCGGTGCAATGTTTGAAAAATATAATATTTGGAAAAAATATTTTCCTACTATACATTTAAAAGAAAGCCACATTATATCTCTACACATTTTTTAAAAGCATCGAACAGAAATTTCCTAATAAGAAGGATATTTCATAGTCAGGAATGCAAAAATATGTACATCACAAATGAATTACTTAGTCCTCTCCTTTTATATAAATTATGTAGAAAACGCGGGTTGGAAATTATTTTTAGCAATTTTTAAACAAACAAAGTGGGAAATTGTTCCCGTGAGGCTTCATTAAAGGCTTTATAAAGGCTTACGACAATTAGGATGGATGAAATCGATATATTTACATTACTTCATTCAATGGTTTATCATCCTTTAACCTTTAAACAGTGAGACACAATTAATAAATTCCTGTATCATTTTTCTTTTTTTATTTTAGAAAGTTTTAGCATATTTTAACATCTCATCTTTTGAAGCAGCAAAATACTGTAATGTATAACATTAATAAGCGGTGATAGACTTTACTATAAATATTACCTCTGTTGCCAAGTAAAGTTACATACAAAGCAGAACGTTGCAAACATCCATCCATTCATTCTACTGGTAATGAAAACATGGGTCTTTTGTATTTTTATTCATGTATGTTTTTTCTGTGGCCATGTGTTTTATGAAAATACTCACAAAGCAACATTAAAATTGTAATGGTTCTATTTGATTGTGTGTTTTATAATGCCAGCAGATCAATAATGCTAGGATTTTCCCAACATTTAGAACTGCTAAAGTACATCCCCAAAATTTCTGCATGCTTTTGTTCTACAGACAGAGATTCTTAGTAAATATAAGGCAAGGTGTAGCGTCGACCATGTTGAAATGTCATCTAAAATGGCTCTCTATCCAGTGACTACTCAGAATCTTTTGATACAAATGAAAATTGTCTCACTGATGTCAACTCTCATTTAATTGCACTTACTAAGATGCCAGTTTTTGAAAACAGAAGGATTGACCAGAAATTGGGGGAAACTAAGCTCAGGCGCTCCATTTCTGTAGTCAGGTCTACAACCACTTGGTTAAAGGGTAGCAACAGCGAGATTTATGTGAGTCCAATCCAGTATGCCAGCATGTTCCAGGTTTAAATCTCTCAAAGCAGATGCATAAGTAACAAGCTCATTGATATTAAGCGTGGTGTAGGCTGCTGTTTAGAAAATGGAGCTGCAGGTACAAAGGAAGTTCATGGCCGGATTTGCAGCATCTCTGAAATACAAATTCCTTTACTACATGAGATTTAACCGGAATTTCAGAAATATAGCTATGGGATTAAATGTCTATATTCTTTTAATGTGCATAACTAAAGGGAATTCATCATGAAAGGGAAACGGTACATCTGTGAAAATAAAAAAAAAGGGGTGGTGTAACAAAATGGTTAAGCATAAGACAGTAACCAAGCTTTCTTTGCTTGTTCTCACTGCATTTCATTCATAGTGACTGTTGGCAGCACTCAGTGTGTGGGGTTTATATATGTATTTATAGATATATACATATTGCTTACATAGGAAGCATAGACACTTGAAAATAATTTGATTTTATCAAATCATTGTACTGAGGCCAACTTGTCCCCTTTAAAGCTGCAGCTCTTGAGCCGGAGACATCAGAACTGGATTTGTCTTCAGATTTGTCCAAAGATGCCTGATAAAAACAGAGAGTGTAGTTTTCTAAGCGACTTAATTAAATTGAAAAAAATATCCTTCTGTTCTAGCATTACCCAGATAATACTACAAAGCTACAAAGACAAAACTACTACAAAACTGGTCAAATCTGAAGCTCTAAATCTAACACAACTCAAATTTTTAGAAGCAAAGCTCTTTGGTTCACATTAGTTTTGCAACTTGTGTTATCATAATATTATAAGAAATTGTAATAATACAAGAAAAAGAAGAATTGGTCTTAGCAGTTTAAGCCTTCTTAAGAACTGGATTATGAATGATTAAAATCAGAAGATTAAATTGACTATTGAACCTCTAAACTTCTCACACATCCTCATTTTCGTTATTTTTGTAACTGATGAACTACACTAACAACACTATGACACAAAAATCCGATTTACGTGTCCGTCAATGCAATGCAATTAATTTGGTGTTAAGATGGAACATTAGTATAGTTTGTAGTAGAAGTTAGAATATTTTTGTAGCACCATGACATTTATTACATCTACCTAAATATCCACCTAAATAACTACTCTTTTCTAAATATACATTTGTGCTTAAAACCAAAAATATCTGCAAACTGAAAAATAAATAAGTCTTTTTATACTAAATTGTTACAAACCAGATTGAATATTAATGAAAGGAAAAAAAACTTTCCAGCAGCTTCTGTGGACAAGAAGGATCTTTATATATCTAAAACTACATGTCTGATTCCGGCTACAGAAACTGGAGGCAATCAAGAACAGCTCATATTTGACGTAGAACCTGTGAAAATGAGATCAGACCTGAATCATGGTGATTTCAAGACGACTGAGGATGACTTGTCATTTATAGTACCACAGCTGCATTTTAAATGAAAGAAAAAAAAAACCCAAACTATAGCAGATATATTAAAAGGAATTACCAAGGTTGTAGTGTGGATTAAATATGCTGTTTCCTGCTCCTTCTTTACCACAGATTCTAACTACAAATATTAGCCCATGAGATGTTAGACAATGCATAAGAAAAAGGCTGGACAGGTGGACAGACGATAGCACCTATTAGCACACAGTAAATTCTATCTAGCATACAGGTATTCATGCTTAAACTTGCCAGGTAACCAGGAAACTTGGGGGGAAAGGGGGAGGAGGGGAGCAGGGTGGGAGGTGGTACCGCTGAAGAGAAACAACAATTTTCTTAAGTGCTTCTCTCTCAGACTTCAGCCTCTGTAAATTAGCATGACAGATGTATGATCTGGGAATCTTTCCAGATTAATTTTTAAGAAATTAAAGCATTCAGCACTGGTTATGCTAGAAATATTTTGGGTTTACTTTTTTTTTGTCTATCACAATGCCCTGAATGCTTACAGATCCACTCTGATCCCACCCTTGCTTACTTGAGAACTTTGACAATTAAACCTGATTGCCAGGACTCAAAGCAAAATTTGCTTTTCTCATTTCCATAAAGACCAAAATCTATTCTACGAGGAAGTTTTCTGATTGATAAGTAAAAATTAACAATGCAGAGGTGCAGGCTCTACCGATGAAATATGGTGAAAGAGGAACTGGCTAATGCAAGAGTTTAAGTGCAAGGCATGGCCAGAGCAGAACTTTTGATTGTTGTTTTGCTCATCTACTCTAAGAAGCTAAAATCAATGCGCCCAAACAATTAAAGTCATAGAAAGAAACACACACCCACACTCTTGCATATAAAGAGAAACATTACTAAGAAATTTGGGTAAGCAGGTCGCTTTGATCAAAAAACAATCGGAGGTATTTTGCACTAGATGTTGTAAAAAAAGTGTATGTCAAGGTTGGAAAAGGCAAAGAATATGCACAGGAATTATTTGCATCGTAATGTTGTCTTATAGACCACAGACTCCAGGTGCCACAGAAGCAGAGAAGAGACATGGCCCTAGTTCAAAACAGGTTATATACTAGGTGAAAGAATACAGTTTTACAGGAAATTGAAGAAACAATAGAAATATGACTCTGTTCTCCTGGTGACAAACTAAGCTATGAAAAAAATTAATAGATAAATCTATATTGTGAAGGCTTTAAACAATTATTTTGCATATCTCCTGGAAGAAATAGGCTAACAAAACTTGAAAACACGTGTGTTCTTGAGTAAAGTGCCCCAGCTTCCTAAATACAAACTTCTTGGAGTATGCACAATTGCTTAGGTGCCAAACCTGCAGAGTGGTTAAAACTGAAGTCTCAAAAATGGGCCTTTCCCCATCTCTTATATCTACAGAATTTCTCTGTCAATTCAAGTCTCATGTGAAGGAATGGAAATAACTCACCATTACTTGGGAATCTTTTCACCTACTGCAGCTGCCTGAAAGGTAGAGCTGTAACCATGAATCTGGGTTCCTGTAGAATTAAGAGAGAAACAAATATTCCAGAGGGTGAATCATCCTTCTTAAAATAGTATGAATAGCATTGTAAGATTGCTTTTCCTTCTCCTTTAATTGCCAAGGGAACCCTGACCAGCTCAGAATAGCTACATACCCTCACATGGTGTAACATCAGGTGAGATGAATAGGAAGACAATTTCATTACAAGCCAATAGTGAAGGCATGAGTAAAACACTATTTACAAGGATTAATTTTTTATAAATTTATTGAAGGCAAAAATTCAAGCAGCAGAACAGGTTGAGCTAGAGAAGCATTCTCCATCAGGACATGAGTTTCTATACCTGGTTTATTTATTTAAAAGCAGATTAAAATGGGATTTGTTAAGAGTGAAGAAATATATGAAATGAAAAAAAAAATATATAGGTGATATTTTACTCTAACAAAACAAAGTCCAACACGACACAGTATATGAAAAATTAAAAACTAGACATACTCAAACAAGATATAAACTACACGAACATAACTGGAACATAATTTCAAATCTTTGAAGGAAGTTGGGATAACTTTTTAAAGAGCGTGCTATAAGCTAAGTAGGTTACATCAGACGAAAAGATGGTAGGAGTCTAATCTAGCTTTAAAATCTCTTCCCTTTCTGAAGCCTGACTGACTAAAAAGACCTTAAGGACAGGTATTATCTTCAGATGACTCAAATTATAACACAGTTAAGAGGGGAATGCTCTTTGTTACAAGAGGACGCCTAATGTACGGAAAAATTATTTGAACTATTGAGGTATGTGAATTCTTCCAGCTGCAGACGCTTCCCTCTTAAGACCTGTAACTTTGTTGCTTCTGTAAAAAGCAAGCAGCTCTTTTTTTCCCCAAAATTGTTTTCTGGTGTATAATCTTTGCAATGGAGTTTTAATGTTGAGAGAGAGTGTCTGAGCTCATACCCCATTCAAACCCACCTATTTTGCAACTGTGCCAGTTTGAAAGGAACAGTGTCAAGCTCTTCTCACAGTGCTACAGGGACTCATAAGAAAAAATTGATTTAAGCATGTATTTTCATTTTAAAGGAATGTTCAAGAAATAATCTAATTTTATCCAGTCTTTGCATTGAACCTTTTCCAAATTTGTCAGCGGTTTTCAACAGAACTAGATTTTCTCCTATTTCATTCTCATCACCTTTCAAAGATTCTGTGACTTTATTTCCCTTTGAGTTGGTTTGCTCTACATGCAGTTTTTTGATACCCTATAAGTTTCTATCAAACTTTTGTATTTCATTGAAAATGATATATTTTTAGTATTGTAAAGACATTGGTGTCTGGCCATCTCTCACACTGGACACCAGATTGGTAGAAGTCAGCTATGTTCTACAATAAATACAATAAGAAGTTTCATTAATATAATTTTTAAACCCTTCTGCCTTCTTGTTCCTTATATGTTTATTATGTATCTACTTTTCATAATATAGATACATTTCAAGGAGTCAACGAGAAATGCTTGAGACAGCTCAGTTTCCAACTGTGTCATGGTTATTGCTTCGTAAATTAAAGCATAGATTGTAATGTGTTGTGTGTTTGTTTTTTGGTGTGGTTTGTGTGTGTGTGTGTGTTTTTTTGTTGTTTCTTTTTTCTAACACAGCTATTGCTGTATTGACACTGGGGAAATATGTCTGTTTATTGTAGACCAAATAGTTTCCTTAAAACATTCTAAACACATGCAAAAGTTCATGATGCATAATGATTTGAGTATTTCTTTTAGGTAGGTGTTCTGTATTTCAGAGGATCCATATGTGCTACAAACAGTGAACAATCAGGAACACTCACTGATTATGATATGATTTTTTTTTGGCAGCCTCTTTCTGTTGCTCTGACAGAATTGTAGTGATGCATTAGTCATTTGCATAGAAAAGATCTTGGTCCATGACAGTCATTTATTGGTGGTGCCATCTGCACTTTTTGTGAGTTGATTCTAAGATAAAAAAGTATATTTGGTTCATTGGTACTTTAAAAATTTGGATGCAGTCCTAGTCCTTTTCAGATAACAGTGAAAAAATAAATAAAAAGCGTATCTTTCTTTCTTATTATGAACTAAACCTTAAGAATTAATTAGAAGGACTGAAATAAAAAAGTTCAATTGAATCATAAAATAGCTCATAAAGACCTCTGTGCTTTTCAGTGTATCTCAAGGCATTTGGATTTCTGTAATACATAGTTCCACATGCATTTTCAAAATGCCCACCATTCTTCCTGAAGCTATTTACATAAACTGTCTTGTGCAAAACCCTAGCCGTAACAGCAGTAAAGCTACGGTTCCTCCTCCTTGAAGTCTCTTCTTATCTGTATGATCATCTTGGTACATATTTCAGGACAAATCTAGAGCTCAGTAAGAAAAAATTCTGCTTCTGACCACGGGTGTCTGCAAATGGAAAGAAACATACTCAAATCAATTACTAGTAGAAACAAATTCCTTAACTGAGTATTCTCCCCTGTGACTGTTCTGATCCTATTAAGTGCACTCTAGAGGATGTAAATTTAAGAAGCATCGTCTGTTGCTGTTGCCATGATAAGACTCATGGAGTTTGCAGATCGTTGAATTAATTAGGCTCAGGCTCATGCGGGGTTTTTTATATTAGTGAGCATGTACTGAATCCAGAACTAAAGAAAAAAAATCTTGCACTGACTTACAGAAATACTTACAATCCTCTGCACTTGATGAAAAATAGGCCATTGGAGAGTCAGTCTTAACAGAACACCTTACCTCAGAATGAACTACACAGTGCCCATTGCCAGAGGCAAAGTTGAGGATTCCCTGATGTTCAGATATTTAAATAAAGAACATACAGCGAAATTTTGACTGCAGTGACAGAACTCTCTTTGACCTAATTAGATTGGGATTTCTACCACAGATTTTAAGCAAAGTAACTTTAATGTTCTGAAAATGTGAAAAAAATTAGGCACCATTCTCTAGCAGTAGCTGATATGCAGCATTAAAGTATTCAGGAATTCCTGCTCAAGAGAATTTATGCTATGGTCACAGAATGAGTTAGTAAGCAGAGATGAAGAAGTATTTTTTCCATTCAGATTCATCCGACAACTTTGTTTCTTCTGATTCCACTACTTTTTTCAGATGCATAGTACATAATGATTGATAAAATAATTCCTCAGCTAAGTTATGGCATTCATGAAGAAAACAGCCTTGAACTCCAAAAGATTTTGCAGCCTTATCTAGTCTTGCCATCTGACAAAGGAAATTCCTCTAAGCTCTTAGCAATACCACCTTGAGTTCTGAGGAGTTATTGTGAATCTACTGGAAGTACAAGTTTCTTGCACTGCAAATTAGCAAATTTTTGCATGAGATACGATAGTCAAATGACAAGATATTTAAGAATTTAGATTATTTTTTCAAAATATTTCTGACAAGTACTTAGGATCTTATTGTATAATTCTTTGTAATTTTTAAAAAATAATTTTAAGCTACACATGATTTTGTTTCAAACTTTAGACTAGAAACATTAATTAATATTTATTAATAGTTTAAATTACAAAAAATTCAAAATAAGAAAAATTCCTGAATACTTATGAAGATATTTTTTACCCCAGTTTAGGGATGACTTATTTTTTAATCGGTCCATTAATATACGGTGGGAAAACTAAATTATTAGATGGCTGCATCTAGCCTATACCCATGGAGGAAAAGAGTGATTTAATTCTGATTTTTCTTGATTTTGTATGTATTTCAAGTAGAAGTTTTAAAAGGCTATACTGAACAGTAATACATTTTAAAACAACTCTTCCCTCAACAGTGAATAAGTAAGGCAAAATACGATTCCTTCTTCCAAATGTCTGAATTTTAAACTACAGAAAAATATCAAGAACCATGATAACAGCTCTCCATTTCTGCCCCTTACTTGTGTTTTTTATAAAGAAAATTCACGTAACATATAACTTTGATTTTTCCTTGCAGGACTCTGTTTAATCATCCACACCATAGCTATAATATACATGTGGAAAGTACATGCTTCAGTTAGGTTATAAATTTAATGAATAGTTCTGAAACATTCTGGGATCCTGAGAAGGAGGGCCTCGTGTAAGTATAGAATACCATTAGATGTCTTGCTTTCTTCTGCAAGGAACAATGCTTAATTGCTCTTCCAAATATGCCTCTCCAAGGGAACACGACATGTTTGAGGAACACAAGGGGGACCTTCTATTGTGGAGTGCTCTAACTGGCGCTAAGCAAAGGGGTAATAATGGCTGAATTCGCTTGAGAGAGGAGGGCAAAGTAATACAGAAAAAAATGACAGAATACCATTCCGTCACATCCTTCTCTTTTGTCTGAGGCTGAACTACAGGAACTCACAGCAACAAGGGGTCTTAGACAGTGACAAGCCAGCGTCAGAATGTTTCAATTTATTAGATTATGCATTACTCATTAGGATACATTTAACTTCCACAAATTTTGCAACTGATTTGAAAAGGATTCAAACTTTTAAATGAAAATTATATAATGATTTTGAAATATATCTGTAATTTTTTTTTAATTTGGAGGGGAAAAGGAAGATTATAGAATAAATTATAGACTTATAATTTATTATAACTTTCAACTTACTTATACAACAAGTTTTTCCAGTGGATATTGTAACACTAAAATTACAGCACAGAGACATTATCAATGCATACAAACATGAGTCAAAATAGAACCATATTGGGCAGTATAAAGCTTTGGAACATTCAACTAATGATAATGAAAACTGGCTTATAAAAATTCAAACAGCATTTTGTGAAACTATTATAAAGCTAGAAGCTTGGGAATTAGACAGAGTACCCACACAGCAGGAGAGTACAAATGAACACCTACGCAGATGGCTGCTATAAGAACTGAACAACCACCATTCTATATAATAGAAAGAAGCAAAATGAAGTGCCGATTGTAAGTGGTGCTTAACTTTATTAAGCTAAGAGAACACTATTACTGAAAGTCTGTATCTGACAAAAGGAAATTACTTTGTTGTAATCATGTTCATGAGCTGTCTTGTGCAGTCAAAGGCCTGCCATTCATTTAAATTAAACTGTAGCCTTTAAAATGTTAATTAGATGTTAAAGCCAGATGCAATATTGAGGAACCTTTAATTTATAAGTTTCAACCATTTTTCTTGAAACATTCTCACATGTTTGCAACAGAACAACAGGCATGGATGGATTTGTGACAATATCAAAAGACTCACTTACCATATATATTCCTTTTGTTGTCTTTGATAGCTCTTCTATATACATTAATAAGTACATACATTAAATACCTCTTTGAAAGGTATATTTCTGAAGTTAAATTAGAAGACAGAAATTGACTGTATAGTAATTTAAAAAATTATTTTTTAGACACTACTTTTCCTAAGGTTAGAAAAGACCTATCTACTATTGCCGCTTTCCCTTACCTCAATGTTCCATGTGCTTGAAGTATTCCCAGTATACATGGACAAATTCAGCAGGACCAATTGTAGTATTATGGCACCAGCTGTTTATGAAAACAAAACTATTAAGCTGACAAAAGCATGTTCAAACAGCAGTATTGATGCTAGTGTGAAGTACAAATTGAACCCTTCCACCCACCCAGGAACATTAATCACAATGAGATTTGTGATACAGAATGGTAAAGCTCAGGGGATGATGAAGTCACTAGATAGGGGAAATGTTTTTCCATCAAACAAGCATCTGCATTTGCTGAGCTCAGATTTACATCATCAAAAACATTGAAGACAAATTCTATTGTCTGCCAAATTTAATTTCAATGGTTCTAAGTGCCTGCTCCTTCCACTGAATTAAACTTGGTCATGGCTGATCAACAATTCAAAATGGAACATTTGCCATAGCCATGGATACATCCATGGAAAAAAAAAAAAAAAAAGGTATGCCCAAAACTAACATGTAACTGGATTTTTACAGGGCTGGCTTAGAAAACAGAGAATGTAAAACTTTAAATTTTGGTGTGTTTATCTATTCTCTCAAAATCATTTTGCAGTATAAAGTAGAACAAGTAATTTTTGTGTAGACTTACAATCTTCATTGCAATTTACAGTTTTTGAAAACTTTTTTTCCCTTTTGGTGAAAGTCTTGTTTGAATTTAATTTCTCAAAACTAGTTACTTATTAGGTTTTTACTTTCCCCAATGCCACAGTCTTCAAAACTTCAATCATTACATATACTTACATATATATCACTGTATCTCATATATCAGAAAAAAATTCTGATAGAGAACTTCTCATACTGGGTATAGCATTAGACTTATTTTCTTTGTATTCCCTAGCAGTTCTCAGCTGATCCAACTTTGAAGACTGTGTTATTATTTGGATATTTTGGGTAAAGTACCAAAGCTAGAACACGTGTAACAGAAGGGATATGGTATGGTGATGTAATCCTGTAGTTGCATTATCAAGTCCTGTAAACCATGCAAATCATGAATGAAAAAAAATCAGAAGCAAAAGCCCACAGAAAAATACGATGAAAACATTGGAGAATACTTTTATTTAATTGATTGTTTCTGCAGCAGTAAAATTACACATCCCAACCAGACTCCTCTAACCCAATTTTTGCTATTCTCTTTCAAGCAGCTACTTCCTAGCAGTATCATAAGTAAAGCTATGGTATTTCTGGATTGATTCCTATGTCTCTTTTGTCCCTCTAGCCTCTTTCTGAACCACCTCATTTTAGCATATAATGAAACAAATCATCTCATTTGTGTCAGGCATTCGTAGAGCATGTAGGTGTTTTGTCAGACGTCTGTGTCCGTGACAGTTGCATTAGTGTGGACCTTTTTCCTTGTAAGATCTGATTCATGCAATGTGCTATACCATTGCTCAGTAGAATTAGACTAGTGAGCCAACTTTAGTTCATACATTATATGTATATAACTCTAGCACAAACATTAGCTTACTGTCACTCCCTTTGTACACATCATGCTGATGTTTCCATAAAAGCAGTGCAGATTTATTATTAAAGTGGTTAGGCTGGTCTGGAATCCATTAGTCTTTTCATTGTAATAATTTTCATAAAAAGTACAAAATTCAGATAAAACAATAAAATCAGCCATTCAGAAATGTAATTTTTCTTCCCTTTTTAGTTTGTTATTTTTAAAGGTGATAAAACGTTATGTCAGTTTAAAGAAAACTAATCACTTGGGTTAACTGGAAATTCTCCTCTCCTAAAAGTGCTGCAGATACTTTTGGCAGGAATAACGCATTTTCCTTCTTTTAATTTGAATAATTCTCATTCTTTCTCGCCTCTCAAATTTTCTCTTCAGAAAAGAACTTAGAGGAACACAGAGTTCAGTAATATTTCCAGTACATGTTAGTGCTTGAATATTTTCATTTCTATTTAAAGCAAATATTAGCCTTTTAAAGGAGCCATATTTCAAGAATCAGGTGGGAAGCACAGAAGTGTTGGATGCACCTCACTGCACTGATGCTCATCCTCAACACTTTGCACAATGTGAGAATGTTTAATATTTCCAACCCAGACTACAGATAAGAATCTCTGGTGTCACCTCACAACCGACAGTGCTGGTGTGAGATTTGTAGTAAAACAATATTCCAGCTGTAGCTTTCATTTACAGAAATAAAACATCAGAATGGAAGGGAGGTGTGGGGGGTAGAAGATAAACAATTTAGTCTCTTAGCACCATTTATACAAATGACAGGGAAGCTATAAAAAGTGAATATTGAAATGTAAGGAACAAACTGAGCAATTAGAATGTAGAGCTTGCTTTCTATTTCACTAGCTTTTAAAACAAAAATATCCAGGTAATATTTATCTTCTAAAGACATCCAGTGCAAGCAGATCACCAAATATGAATAACCTCTATCCTAAATAAGGTCTGTGGCAACTATGGGGCAGGCAGTTGTATTTTTTTCCCATCAATCATTAGAAACTTCACATGCAGGAGAAGTCTCAGGGGATATTTCTGGCTGGGAAAGAGATCCTCCCTCCTCAGTACTAATCAGTCCATCCCATCTGTAATGGGTTTAGAAATTGTTAATGACATAAAGTGACAGTCGAATGGGTTTTTGGTCTGTCAGTATAGGGTTTCTGTGAGCTCTCTAACAAACTACTACATACAGTTCTCAAAGCTTCTGGAAAATGATCTCGATTACACGGGAATAAATTTGATATGCTTGCAATTGCAATCAGGAACTGAAAAGAAAGGCTTCCTTAATGCTGTTCTTTCAAGTATAGCATACTAAGAAAAATCTGTCTGTGAGGCAAACCATGTAAAAGGGTTATTAACACTTAGAACGTAGGTCTATATCACAGAATATGCAAAATACACAAACATCTGAATAACACTTAAATTTACTACAATCTGAATGCAGCTGAATAAAACCCAGCACCTCTGCATAAAGATTATGTGAAACAGTTTTATCTCAAATGCTTACAATATAGACTGTAAGTCTGCGTGCTTGAGTATCTACCTCATTTACAATATTGAAAGATAAACATGGACTCAGACTTCGAAGACTTGGTTAAGTTCCTTAACCGAAACTTGATGTTTGCTGCAAAGCAATGCCTAACTTGGTCTTTGATTGACATTCTAAACTTGCAGGATTAAGCTCCCTCAATCTCACAATGCTGGTCTGAGTTCAATTAGTTTGTATATCAGACTGATGATAACAGCTAGCAAAAGTTTAAAACATTTCAATTTGAAATATAATACAAAACTTCACTAGAAGATCAAGATATTGAATATTACTGTTAGTACTATGTAAAACAAGATCAGACTCTGATTCCTCACAATAAAAAAAAAATCTCCTCTCCTTTAGCTGATTAAAAATTAATGAAATATTTGCATGAAGAAACTCAGGGTCTGGCCAACTGTGCATGCTTTAATAATGTATGCATATTTGTGAATATGAATCATGTTGGAGAAGGTTAATAATGGATATGGAAATGAAGACTTGCACAATTTTTAAAGACAAATTTTCCTCTTCTACAGCTAAGAAATTTTCTTTCCTATTACTTTTTGTCAGTTTCCAGAAAATTCATTTCACTTGTGTGTCAGAGAAACTGACATTTCAAAGACCGACATCCATACTAAGTTTCACTAAAGCGCATTGCTCTGGAGAATGCTCCATCCTCCTCATTTGCTGACAGCCAAAATTTCTTAAATACTATCTGTAATTGATCTCAGAAAATCTATATATGTCCGTATTTGCTTCCTAGTTTTCTCCTTGTGGAAATATTTCATCATACTAAATGTAAAATAGGAAATATAAAACAGTCTATTTCTGAGAAATCACCTGTGGCATGAGCTGACAGACTGTATTGTTGCTGCACGACTCAGTCGTGTGATAATGACAATTGAAATTCAGACAGGGAACTTCTTCCGGGCACAGGGTGCTCATACCTCTTAGTTAAACATCATCATCTTCAGGCAGTGAGGATATCCCAATAATTTAATTGCGTCAAACAGATGCTCTTTTCAGTAAAAGCACAGCTTTAAATATTCAGTAGATGCCAAACATCATAATTAATGTCTTGGAAGTTATCGCCATATTGCTTTTAAACTGCATATTCAGCAACAAAATTTCAACCTAATCTAGAATATTACCATAATAATTTGTGAATAATAGGGCTATCTTCATACCTCTCTATCTATGCCAAAAGCTATCGCAACTTAGAAGATCTTCAGGCTCAAGTTGAGATGAATGTTCTTCAGCTACTTCTCAAGCCTGTGGGCTTGCATAGATCCTTCGACTGTTGCAATATATAAACAGCAAGGAAGGTTGTAAGTATTTCCTCAGCTGAAGCCACATGTCACAAGTCACCTCTTGCTTATGCTACTAAAGAATTACAGAATTACAAAAGAATTAAAGAATACATTAGAACTCCTTCATGAGCAATTTTAGGAATCAGTTGCAGGGTCAACTTCCTCTTGCAAAACTTAGTTTCTCTCTATTCTCTCTTTGTTCTCTTCTCTTCATTGGTTTTGTCATAGAATTCTCAGTATAACTGTGATTTCCATCAAATTCTTGATACTCAAACTCTGGCTTCCACCCACAAGATTTCAGCTTTCTTACCATGTACTTAACCCTCAGCAAGTGTCTGAAGCTCCCTATACATTATGCATACCTGAATAAATCATGCCGCTCTTCTCAGTGACACCTTTTATCTATATTTTATTCACCCTTTATTATTAGCCATAATATTGCTGCCAAGAAAATTCTTTTGGGAAGGTAAAAACACTGTTTTCACGACATTGAATTTGCTCACTCAGATGACCTATGCAAACCCTTGAACCTTCTGTAATTTCTTCATATATCGGAGGTTGTGTGCAGGGTGGGATGAGGGGGAACTTTGAATCTACCTCTGGTTCTCCTCTTTTTCTAGTTCTTTTTCTGCCTAGTTTCAGAAAACCTTAAATAAGTAATGAAACTTTTCTATACATATGCAATACAATGTACGTATCTTATGAATTTGGACACCACCATAGTTTCAGTTACTGAGTTCCATAAAAAAGCGCAGCTATCCTTAGCAGTAACGGGGCAAAAAAACCCCTTAGAATCTATAATGGAATTATTTATCTTATTCCCCAATGAGTAAAATCAAAAAAGAATTAAGTTGTACCAATGAAGCGAAATAGGACATTTTCTAGCAAATTTGAATTTTAGGCTAGAGATGATTATTAAAAAAAAATCTGCTATTTGTGTTGAGTTTTCAGTTTTCCAACAATATTTCTCAATAATGTAAATGAAATATAAGAAGTCTTATTTTTAATTCTTTATTTTGTTAATGACTAATTCTCTATAAACAGCAGGTAAAAAATTCAGGAAAACCAAATCAAGTCAATATTATACTGAACTTGTAGCTAATATTGCTTCTTCCAGTGTTACCTACACATGCAAAACACAGTAAGAGCCACATTGTCAAGAATTCCCTGGTTATTGCCATATGTATTGCTCCATGAGGACTTTTTTTCTGGATACAGCACAGAAGTTCTATTTTATATTACAGTGCTGTGTTGTTTTAGAAAATATTTAAAATTTTTCTTATTGCTGCTTTCCTTCACTGGTTATTCTCTTCTCATTTCTCATCATCCCCTCAGAAACATTCTTTGATGCCTCCTCCCATTCCAGTCTCCCTCCTTCAGTGTATTTCTCCTACTACACTGCCCTTGATTAGCAGTTTTGCACTCCCTGCACCTCGGTCCTTATGTCAGCATCTCACAATCCTAGCCGTCGACTAAACACCTACCCACATCCAGCATTGTGACCTACCTTTCTGATCTCTCACAAATATGTAGCTGCCCCTTTAAATTAGCATGACCAAAACAGACCTTTTGATTTCCACATTAAACCTTCCTGCTTACTAAGTTTTCTCAACACCTAGGCTACCCTTTACTTGATGTTAAACAGCCTCAAAATCCGCATAAAAATTTGCACATCAATTTTATTCATAGGAAATTCTGTTAAAATTTGAAAGAAAAGGGGCATTGACTCTTAAGTCACAAGTCTACTGTGATATCCACAGAAACATTTCTTTTTCACACTGATTAAATACTGTGAGGTGAGACCTCAATCTTTTTTCAGTAAGCTTTGTTCAATTTGCTACTTTGCTCTCTCACCCGTCTGGTTGCTGCCTGGCTTTCTTTCCAGCCCACCATGTCCCATTTGGATTTTAAACTCTTTAAGAGAGAATGTCTTGCTATTAGACCACAGAATAGTTTTCTACAACAGGAGCATCATTTTTCTGTAAGATTCTGAGATAAAATTGTGCCAATAATAATAAGAAAGGATTGTGAGAACTAAGCTCATTATTTTGATTTAGAGTTCCACCAGTCATTCTAAACTAGGAACAATTTACAAATTAACAAATTTTAATATAAAGATAAATGAAAAGGTCCTATGGAGCAACTCCTAGTGGAAGAAACAGAAATCCTACAGACAGTCTTGATTTACGGTAAGTCTTATTTGGAAAACTTCAACAATACTCATTATACTGACCCTCAGCAAAAGGGTCTATTTCATTCTCAAATACTTGTGACATGCTACAAGGTGACCTCCTACTCAGATCTCTGAGAGGAATACAGAAGATGTTAATATTTTTTCTTCCTCTCTGTGTGACAGTGACATTTTATGTTAATTTCATCTGCTCCTTGAGCTCTCAGAGCCAAAACATTCTGTGGGAGGCAGAATGATGTCATTTTAGTCATAGCATAATTTTTCAGCTGCTAGAACAAGACATATTGTGGCATATTCTTCAGTACTTTTAAAAAGTAGCGAAATATAAACTTAAGGTGATATATTTATGCATGAGGGGGTTACACTGCCTTTTTCAGTTTTTAGAGCTAAATAGCAGGTTTAAAGTGACATCATTCCTCCTCCACCAAATATTTTTGCTTCGAAGCCTAGGGAGACAAAATAACCTTGACCAAGAAATATGATTTCCAATTGTTGTAACTACAGGAAGGTAACCTGTTACATGAATTTTGTGTTGCATTTGAGTCAGGTGCTTAACTTAAATGTCATGGAGAAGAAACTGTCCATAAGATAAATTGGTCATTTTTTTAGACATTTGAAATTAGAACTAGTAATCATCACAGAGGATACAATAAACAACTGATGCATTGCTAGCTCTGTGTTGAAGCCAGGGAAAAGAACAAAACCAAGGGGCCTCTCTAGTCAGAATTTCAACAGAAAGACACAAAAAACGTGGTTTCTACTTTGGATTAATCCAGAAAATATTCAAAACAAACAATAGAGAAATGAGTGATGATTAGGAAATGTGTTTTGAACTCAATTTTCATTTTGAGCATAACTGACTTGTGCAGCAAGGAAGGCATAATCTGTAGTCTGGCCATTTCTCCCTCTTCTTTCCTAGTGTCCTCACACTCCTGGAGTACAAAGGGAAAGATTAGAATAGGCAGGTAGACAATAAAAACAAACCGCCACAAACAATCCCCTCTTTTCTGAATTCAGATATTGTTTTTCTGTTTCAGTTGTAGGGAACAAACTTTCATGTAAGACTCAGCTTCCTAATGCAAAAAGAAGTGTTAGTAGTGGGACAAGGGAATATTTATTGTCTTTACTATGTATTTGGAAAATGATATGCTACCTGCAGATTGACAGAATACACTCTGAGATCCAGGAATCATCAAAACTCTTTGAAGCATTAGTGTTTCTTTGTGCTCAGGGATATTAAAACAGTCTCTTTTGTTGACTATTATGAGAAAGCCACTGAGTCAGAAGGTTTTTCTTTTAAGTTCGCTCCTTTCCAGTGTACCTGCACTACAATGTCTAAATTTAAAAGAAAAAAGTAAAAATAAAAACAAAACCTGCCAACAAACAACCCACACTGTAAATTTAAACACAAGACTATTTCAAATACCACGTTTTGTATAAAAAGATAATGCTGTTTTACTTTAGATGACCACCAAATTTTGATTGCATTCTCTTTTACTATTAATGTAATTACAACACTAAATATTTTCTATTAGAGATCAGTATAGGGTATTTTTTCAATCAGCAACATATCTGATGTGATAACTCAGAATTATTTTCTATTACTCTTGAGCATAGCCAGGGATTAAAAAATGATGTGCTTCTTTTTTCACAGAGGTAGATGCTACACATCTATGTACAAGGTTGAATTATATTGCTATGGGGTTTATTTCCATCTATTTGAACCAATAGTGATTCAGAACCAAATTTTGATTTTCAGCTATGGTTCATTTAGAAATCTAAATCTGGATCCACATAATGCTTAACTATGATATTTTAAATCCTCCTTAAGTCCATACCTTTCCATAAGAGGGTCCAGTGAAAAGATATTAAAAATTATTAAATTCTAGGCACCTAACTCTTTGTAACTGAAATTTCATGTCATCAACTCCAAGACAGTAATGTTTAAAAAGAATGGGTCATTCAAAATAAGGAAAAAAATATCCCTAGTTATTGAAAGTATGAATGTTTCATAGAATGCATAATTATTACCTGTAGTTTACATTTTTCTCTAATAAAGTGTCACAAAGACTATATACTAATGGGTAAACTGTACTCACTAACCTTTAAATACTTTACCCTTTTGTATAAAGACTGAGCATTATTAGGTAATGAAAGAGTGTATGAGAAAGTAGTAGATTATTTATGATAGAAACAAAATGAAACTAATGGGACAAGATTTGAAAGCTGTGATGCATGAAAGGTGCTATAGAGAAACTTTGGCACCGTGACAAATAAAGATAAAGACTCAGTGGGAAGCAACAGTGTGAACATGACTATGAAGAAGAAAGAATAGATTTACTGAATGAATCCTTACCATCTGGTGTTTATTTAATACACAATGAAGGTCAAATGGCTAGTGATCCCTTTTTCTATAGTCCAGTGACCAAAAGAATGGGAAGAATCAATGAATTTATCAATATGTCTGGAAATGTTTTAACATATGATCTGATTGAGTCAATATTATTGGAGCAATGTGTTCATTACTATTTCAGATATGGTTTGGAAAAGGCTCTATGGGCAAGAAGTGCATCCATTTTTTAACTCTGTGATAAGTTCTACCAAAATGCACATCACTGTGTAAAAGCAGATGCATTTAAATAAACAGCCTTTACCTGGTAACATTCAAAAAGCTAGCAAAACAAAATTATGGCTTGCAAGTGAGAAAAGGAGTTAGTTTGTGCTAAGGTCTGTGAAACATTTTCCTCCTTTATTTCATTCTTTCCTTTTGTTTCTGCTAGATTGAATACTCATCTGGTTTATGTAATTACACTACAGGGACTTATTAAAGTTTAGTGAAATATTAGGCATTATATGCAAACAGCATACACTAAGAGTAAATTTTAGGTACATTTAATGGCATCATTTTACGTAACATTCTGTATCTTGGAAGTTCTAGCTATTCTATATTTTTCTTCTCTAAGGAAAAGTATATATTCCATAATATTTACCCATACTATAGTACAACAACCCTTCGTTGACTGGAGTTCTCTTATCTATTTGATTAATACAAAATAGTAAATTTGGTAAAAGACTTAGTTTAGGTTTACAAAAAAAAAATAAGGATACAAGAGACTTAAAAAAAATAAGCTGAAAAATGGTTAAAAACATTCTTACATCAACCTCCAAAACAGGCAATGTTAAAAGGTGCTATTTAAGACTGTATACATTAAAAACATCCTTCAAACAATGCCTTAAAAATTTGGAAAGGAACTAACTTGGTGTTTACAAATTTAACCACTGGAACTCCTGACTCTTGTTTTCATCTCTAGCCTCCTTTTTTTTTTTTTTATTTTTATTTAACTGTTTCAAGTGTAGATATAATAATAAATATGACACAGAAACATAGTAGGTCCTCTTTTTTTATAATAAACCTTGATATTTTTAAATAGAAAAAAATGTACATGCTACTTCAGTAGCATCATTTCTGATGGACAAAAATGTCCAAAGAATCTTCCTTCTAGTCAGGACTTTAATTACCTTGAATTAAAATTAAAATGTAGATTTTACTATGACTTTTCATTATTGTAGATATATATTGCGGCAAATAATTCCTAGTTAACTATATACACAACCTATCTGATGTTCTACCCTTCTATTTCTTAAATTAAATTTAGCTCTCATTTGTGTCGTATTTTAACTCAAAAATTATAAATACAAGAAAACAAGAAATGGCAAATAGGTCCTGCCCCCTACTGGTGAAAATCCCACTCTAATTAACCGGATTTCTGCCAATGGGCAGCTAGCATGGTAACCCATAGGGTACCTCTATTTTAGGGTATTGACAAAGTTCGTAAATGGGCAGGATTAAAAATACAGATTCAAATATGAATCATCCCTCTATTACGATCTGAAAAGTTTAATGAAACAAAGCCTAAGAACATCTTAGAAATGATTTGGGAAACATGGAGAAAACTCAGAAAACTCAAGTACCACCTATCACTTACCAAATGCCTTCCTCACTGTTAATCATCTCTTATCCATCCTCTTCACCTCTACTTATGTTAGATTGCCATGAAGGAATTAACGTACAATGTCTCTTTAACTGCAAAATGGCTGATACCATTTAACATCTATAAAATCTACCAGTCAGTGCTGGGATCAGCCAGAGATTAATGCTGTATGTTCACCTAGTTTCTCATGTCCAGATAAACATATTTTTTTATCTTAAGCCACCACTCAATGCTTCTGATGGACACATTCTCAACTTGAGTATAACTAGGATGCTTCTTGGACAATCAACCAAATCTCTGTCTTTTTTCATTCTTTTTTTTTTTTCTCCTTGCTCTCATTTTATCTAGATAACATATTTTTCTCAGAAGCCAATTCAGGGTAAGAAAACAGTGAGATATACTTTTAATTATCTCAATATGATTAATTCTAGGTCCTCTATTAAAGCACTATGTCATGTTTGACTCAGAAAAACAGACCAAAAGCCCTTTTTTAATCACCGAAGGAAGATACTAGTTTCATAAGCTCTCTTCTTGCAAGACCTGGGATATTTGCACCCAAGAAAGTCCAAATAGGTTTAACGAATTTTTTTTCCTATCCTCCATTCACACTATACTTTCTGAAACATTCACTGCTCATCAGCACATGTAGCTAACTCTTCTCTGTTACTATGTTGAAGGGGACACAGTTAAGGATCTGATTTTACAATGCTCCTACTTCTTCCAGGGGACTATCTTATGGGATGAGAAAAGATAATGAAGCACAAGGCAATATATATGATTTTATGTCTTTTTTCCTAGTGAGAGCTTTCAGGAGTAATGGCGAAAGGCAGTTTGCAAAATGTCATCTGTTCACACTTTATTACTTCAAGAGTAAGATGTGCAAGAACAGAGGGTATGTAGGGTAAAATCAGGCCCAAATTCAGGATCCCTTTTCCTGTTCCTCCTTGGAACCTCAGTGACTTGTAATTTCACTTCTGCTGCAGAGAGGTAGATATCTCTGCTGGTTCCTTTGCAGTATTATATGCCAGCAACATATTTCAGCTCAATCAACAAATTTCAGTGTCAGCAGCAGGTGACAGGTTTCTTGTTCTTAAGATTGTCCTAATGACACTTTCTGTTGCTGTTGCTTAGGTTTATGTTTATGCAAGTGCTGTGAATGTGAGGTGTTAATCAGCAGCTCTAATTACTAGGGTGGAATGAACATTCTAGGATTCAGTTCATTTGGTTTTCATAAACAAGGTTTACCTGAGGCTTTGTTCACAAAAAAATGAATTCAAAATGATAGAAAGCCTGCCTATAGTGCCTTGAAAACATCTTTAATCTATGTGGTCCCTTGTTGATAATTTTCGGTGAAAACTGGATTTTTTTCATCAGAGGAAAAAAGGAAAATTAGTAGTCACTGAGACAGAAAAAGCTTCTTGAAATTAGTTTAATTCCTATCTCACTTGAGTAGCATCTCCTCCACCAATAATTTAGGGGCCAAGGAAGATTTGGAAAATCTGGTAAGCTAAGGAGCCCATAGCCTTGGTCACTCTATGGTAATGAACAGGGAAAAATGGTCTTGGCAAAAACTCCCATAGATACGGAGATTGAATAGGTATGAAGGATTGCTGAAAAATTTAAAATCTGGCACAGCTTTTACAGTCTGTGATGGAGAAATCACACTGTGTGTTCAAAAAAAAAAATTATTAATCTGTAATGTAGTTATACGCCTTTCTAAAACAAAATTCAGCCTATTATGAATGTGGTGCTTTAATAATTATGTAGGAATTCCACAAATACATTTATTGTGAATGCAGCATCTATACTTTGCACCTTCAATATAATTTAGATAACCATTTATTAAATATTTCCACAAGGACCATATATTCAAAAACACACTATCTCCAGATATGGTGTTTAGTTTCAGAACTATTTCAATGACTTAGTACATGAGAAGAAACAAGTGTATACTGAGTTGGGTGAAAGAGTAAATCCCAAAGATTACAAATATATTAGTACATATTTGGGCGTCTGTGATTATTACCATCTCTAATGCAATAGCTAAACGCTGCAAACATGCA
The DNA here is from genome assembly GCA_013397845.1 of Melanocharis versteri. NCBI lineage: Eukaryota > Metazoa > Chordata > Aves > Passeriformes > Melanocharitidae > Melanocharis > Melanocharis versteri. Next base: position 1,447,880 of record VZTG01004479.1, read on the forward strand.
AGAAGCTTTACATTTCCCGATTGCTGAAAAATAGAAATACAGCTTTTTTTTCCTTTTTCCTCCTTTTTTCTTCCAAAAAATGAAGAAAAGGATGTAAAGGAAGAGGCTTCTGGGAACTAGGAATGTCAACCATATTGCCTACATGCATCCCAGCAATACTTTACAATCAAGTTCTGTAAACGACTACATTTACTATGTATTGGATTCTCCTCATTATCCCATTTTCTATGATTTTAAGTCTGAAGTATGGGCTGACTGGACCTGGGATATACTAGGAGACCTACAGGAAATTGATACTCTCCTTTTTTTACAAGAAGAAAGATTTGTCACTGGTGTCTTCCTTACTTCCCATCGTCATTTTTCAAATACATTCTCAGCATCTGAGTACGCGGAACCCTAAACCTCTTCAAATCATTACCACCAGTTACATATCTGCTTATTCTACCAATCAGAACTATATAAAAAGGGGGTATCTTATCCAGATAAAAATGAGTATGAATATTTTGAACCATCATATCCAAGATGTTTCTAATTGTTTTTACGTCCTTAGTGCTGAAGATGATAAAGAATACCTTCCTCTTACTATGGGGTTCCATATGCTTCTCCTACTTTGGTTCATGTGCTAAAAGGTTTTTTTTATCAGCTGAATCAGTGATCAGATTTATTCTTTATACAAATTATTCAGATAATGTAGCATTTTGTTTGCATGGCTACTAGTGCACTTACATTTTATTCACATGACCAAATTCCAGGACAAAAACTCCATTCTCTTGATCCCCTGTCCAATCATCCCACAGAGTTTATAAACCATTCTCCTGCAGAGTTTCAGTTTAGCACCCCTGGCATCCATTCTTTGAATATTGTCTTCAGATATGTGTTACACTCAGGGCCACCAAGAATACTTGGAAAGGATCCTTTCCAATAACAGCAGCTCAAGGTCGCTGTCCAAATCTTCATGGAGCAGGAACTGTGAATCTTCCCAAAAGCCGGAACAAACAGAAGTATTTCACTCTCTTTCCTACTCTGGTTTTACAGTATCTAAAACATTCATAAGATTTTTTTTACCTGACAAAATTAGCATGACATTCACCTCAGTTCAGAGGAAAAGAATTCTTATAATTACATAACTGTTTAAACTATCTACTTCCTCACATGCTGATGGTATTGAGTGAGCTTATATATGTTATCAGAATAAAGAAAATTGAGAATAGACCGCGGATCACAGGTCCCTATTAGCACCACACCATGAAAATATCTTCCTTCACTTCTTCCCTTTCCACTGTTACAACTCCAAATGCCATTCATTATTCTCTCACTACCTTGCACTTTCCACTTGAGGATTCTATGCACCTCATATTTAGTACATTAACCTAATGAAACTTCAATAAATGTTTATTATTGTTTTCATTATTTTAATTATTTTTCTGTTAAACAGAAGCAACAGAGGAACAAACAGCAAATTATTTGTCACAGTTGTGAAAGAAGACAAATTCAGATATCTTCTCAGAAAACCAGCCACTGTCTTCTGCTAGGAATTAACTTTCTTAAGAGACTTATCCTCTAAATGACTTCCTGCAAAAATCACTCCCTTTCTCTGTTGCTGAAATTGATTCTTCTTTCACTTAATGTAATAAGACTGAATGTCCAGACAAGTTCTTTTCTATTTATGTTTCCATACTATATTCTACAATGTATAAATGCCTTTATATTAATTCAAGGTGAAATTACACATTAGAGCTGCCAAAAGAGAAAAACTGGCCTTCACCTCTGCTTCATCCTTCTCCATTTTGCTGGACCTTGAGTTTTACAAGCTCTGCTTTGAGTTGATTCAACTTGCCAATCTGGCAGAAAACTAACCCAACAAAACAAGTGTAAAAGTTTTCTGCCAGACTGGGGAGTAGATTTGGTTCAGTGCAAGATTCATAAGTGTCAGAGCTGATGAAAAAGGGCTATTGAATGGTGGGAAGTTTTTTTGCATGTGTGCACCTCTTACAACAGCACAGTTTTAATGTACTAATTTAGTGTCACCCTGTGTCTCTCTTTAGACTGAGGTAAACAGTAGTAGTTTCCAGCAGAACAAATAACTTCGACATTTGTTTTTATGTAGTTTAAATAAAATAAATTGAAGCTGTTAAGAGAACTTGAAGTGTGACATATACTTTTATTTAGACAATCACCATTTATTTTTCAGCCAAAAGGCAGATGAAATTCTTTTAATATTAATTTTAGGATTTTACAATTAAGCCCTAGAAGATTCATTATGGCAAGCAGTTTCATTAAGAACATGTCCCACACCTGAGATAATTTATTTCGTAGAGGTCTGAAGTGACTTAGAGCAGAAATCACACTGAAAATTAGAGGTTGTATCTCTGTTCAAAACAAACCAAAACCATAGTTAAGAACTTGCTTCCAAGAACGGAAGGTATCTAACTATGTAGCTAGATGACCACTCAGCTGTTCTAAAGAGCAGGGTGGATGATATTCTGTTACTAAGTCAAATACCAAGCAGGCAAAGATAATGCCTAATTTTAAAAGTCCTTCATCAGCATTAGTCAAGGATTAAAAAAAATATAAATATGAAACATCTCTGTAGGCATCACAAAAGTATTTCCTAATATTTCCCTTTCCCAGAGTTTTGGGTCTCAGACTTGTCAGAAACTAAGATCTGTAGCTTAACCTGTTAATGCACATCAATTGATACTCATGTAAGAAAACACCATCTGTGCAATCTTATTCATGTCAGTTGTGAGGTAATTCAACTTAAAATTCTTTCACTGAACAGACACATCAACAGGCACTATAATCATAGCTGGGATGCACATAGTCACTTACCAAACAGAAGAAAATTCACTGTGACTGAGCTCTTAAGGATTTTCAGACTTTATTAAATATCAGATACTGCATTGTGATGTAAATACTTAGTTCTTAGTTTCTACACAGCATTGATATAGATAAACTCCAGGCTAAATGCCCAGCTAGCCAGTTAGACAAAATATGACCTCAGAGACTGTGACTCTCACAATCACCAGACCAATTATTATTAATGTAATTCTTGAATCTGACACAATTACTTTAATTTTTCTCTAAGTTGAGTACAGTATTAGTGACTACAGCTAACAGAAGATGAACAAAACTATATTAGTAGAACAGCATGTTTAGTTTCTGGTTGTAAGAGATCTTCAAGTTACACTAGCAGCTCCAGGGAGTAATATGATAATTGATAAAAGACAAGACACTGGGGGAGACGTCTGACTTTTTCTTAAATGACAAAGGTATCTTTATTTGATATTTATTAAAATCAGTTCAGATGTTCCTAGTTGAATTTAGACATATATATATATACACACACCCCACATCTAAAAAGTCTTCACAAAATGCAGTTCTGCATTCCATGTATAAGCAGCTTCATTCATAGCACACAAAGACTGTTCTATGAAAATGCACAATTCAAATTAATTAAATTGCATTCCAACAGACTAAATAATCAATCTAAAGTGACATATATATGGGAAAAAAAGATGAAGAGAAAACATTTTCATATTTTGAATTAGATCTTTTGCCCTATTAATACAGCACAATAAACTTTGCTGAAAAAGTTCAGAAGAATTACTCAAACCTAGGCTGAAAGACTAACAGATCCAATACACCTTTGAAAGTAGAGATGAGGAGAGCTATCTTTAGAGCTGATAGAACAGCATAGTCCTCAGGAGAACTCCTCAGAAATCCCTTCTTGCATCTCCCTGGAAATTAATAAATAATTTTAAAGAATATACAGTCTATATTTCCTCTTTGCGCTCTCTTTTTTCTTTTCCTACTTACACATAGTCTGCTTTATCTGCAGGATTTTGATGACTTGTCAGAGACACTCAGATGTATTTGAAGAAACATTGCCCCAGCAAAAACCCTCATCAAATAGAGATAACAGATGGAAATGAGACAAACAATTTCCTGATCTAAGCAGGCAAATTCAGGATTTGGTTTACAGTAGAGGGAGATGGGACTTTTGATAAATTCACCCACTGCATTCTTCTGTGAAAGCTTGACACGGGCTGTCCCAAAGTGATTTAATTTTCATTAGCACGGTATTGTTAAATGAAACATGCAGAATATGCTGGCCTCCAAATCGTCTGTGCATGAAAACAGCAAGAAACAAGAAATTTCCTGGGAATTAAACTTCCCCTTTATTATAGCAATCCTCCTCAGAGACAAAATGATGTATCTAACTTTTTGTACGCTATGTTAAAATTTTGTTCTCCACCTAATGAAAAATATTGTTTGCAGTGTATACTTCACTTGACTTATTTTTTTAAAGGTCTTAACTTTTTAAAGGAGCAAATAGAAACTCTTTGTTTTGTAAAAGCTTTGGTATCCCTGGCATCCTGTACCGTAACTTTTTTCTTTAAGAGTATCAGAAGAAGTTGAAGAGGAAATTATCAAATTGCTTTTATATTTTGTGCCTGATATGATCTGTACTTGGATCTGAGGTTCTGAATTATCACGGCAAAGCCCTACTGAAATTTCTTAACCTTACTGTTTCAGAATTGGTTCTTATATCTGCATACTAAAACACTTCATCTTATTTCAAGATAACTGAGCTTGCTGGTGGAGAATGTGTCTTGAGAGGAACAGTGAAAGGCCAGCAGAGAACTGAACGTGCTTGGCTGATTCCATCTGAATTTTTAGGCAAAGCTAAATCAAAACCCAGGTCTCTGAGCCTAGGTTTGAGAAGCAAGCAAGCACAAATGATATTGTAAATTAAATTCACACTTCTGAAAATACAGTGGGTTTATGTAAAGAGTTAAACCAGAATATATCTTTTCTCCTGTTCACGTTTCAAGTCAAAATGAAAGTACCTGAAGCATTTCTTCAAGACCTGCATTTACCTAAAATATATCAATGAAAGAAAAGAGTAGTTTTAAAGTTGTTAAAAAATTAAAAAATAACATTAATTATTGAATCTGGAAACCAGTGTTCCAAACAGTGAAATTAATGTGTACCAGATAAAAATATTGGTATTTTTCATTATCATTCTTAAAGCCAGAAAACCTTTTCTTTTTGGAATTTCTGAACTGACACAAATGTCTTTAAAAAGGGCAATTAGTGACAAGTGACTATGAAGAACCCTGTGTTGAGAAGCTGAGCCTAAGCCTCTTGAAGATTCTCCATGTAAACAAGTCAGACCACATCACTCATTATCCCTCTTTTGTTTACTGGGAGAAAAGTTCAAACTATTTAATGAGAGGATTACCCATACTTCAACTCCATTGAAAAAGATTAATTGATATTTTCCTGTTAGGGGTTTAACCACTTGGATTTGGCCTCATATCCCCCATTGTTACTGATGCTGTGATCAGCAGAGCAAAGTTGCTTAAAGGTTAGACAAACTTTGCAGCATAAATTACACAAACTAATTTATGTTAAAGTTTGGTGAGCCTCTAAGCCTGAAGAGCTTCTATTAACCCCTCAGGTGTTTAGAAAAAATAGCTGCTAGAAAAAAAGATCATTTATGAAGAAGTATCTCATCTTTATACAGAATTTTATAGCATGTTGAAGCATTTGGATTCAGTATAGCAATTGTGCTCCTATAAGAAAAATATGTAACATTCAGTAAAGTCAGTACTACCAGAATTATTGACATTTCATTTTAACGTGCTTGTTTTCTAATTACATTTCGGATGTGGGGGGAGCAGGCCCATGAATCTCGAAATATATTTTTTCTTCAAAGCTTTAAAATTTTCCAAAAAATGAGTGTCTTGTGGACATATGGCTGCATATTTGGATAACACCATTTGCATTTTCAAACTTGCAATATTTTTAACCACTCATTTGGCTTTTGCTTTCAGAAAAGCAGACAGTTAGTGCATTCATTTGAAATGATTTAGTCTCTTTAACTCTTTAAAAAGACAAGAAAGGAAAGTACATTCATGAATCATTTAACATATATGTTTGTATTTATGCTTGAAAATGTAAACTGATAATCTGATATAGATTTATTGAGTAAAAAACCCAAAGATCTTGTAAATATTAGATATTCATAGATATTAAGAGGAAAGTAACACCACAAAACACATACGACTTAAAGAGAAAATTAGGAAAAAAATTGAAACAGTTAACCTAAATGGAAGCAGTTAGGACACAATTATATAGGTTTTGATCCTACAAAGAAAGTAGGCTTCAAATAAAACTGCTGGAGATATCATCCCTCAAAAAACAACGTTCCCCATTCTTCTAGTGCCTAATGAATATGCAGTATTTACAATTATTTATTCTGCTTTAAAAAAGACTTTGACTCTGTATTCTGTTCAGTAGTGGAGAAAGTACGATATCTACAAATAAAAAAACCAAGATGGTTGACAAAAAAATACTTCTCCAAAATACAAAATAGAAGTATTTTCAAAAGCAACAGATGAAGGAAATGAGAAAATGTCAAAGTTCTTACAAGTAAGATAGAAGAATATATTTTAAAACATTCTGCAAGTGAAATTGTAATGGAAAATTAATAATTTTGAGTCACTTTTAAGGTACATAAAAATATATACTAAATATTTGGGTAATTTTAGTTTCTCCAGACTGAAAAAAGTGTTATTATAAATTATAGTTTTAAAAGTCTTGTGATATAGCGTCCGGATGTTTGATGAATAAAATAAAATAAAAAAAAAACTCATTTTTAAAAGTTGGTGTAGACAATTCCAGCTATTTCAGAATATTTATCTTTAATGTACAGATTCTAAACTCTATATATGCTAAATTATGCAGTAGTCTGAAATTTGTAATATTGTGCATACATTTGGACATATTGCAGACATATTTGGACATATTGTGGACATATTTGGAATATTTCAGTTTTTTTCTTAATTGACATACTATATGGATACTTATATTTTCAAGAAACAGCAATCTGCTTCATTTTGAATTATTTTTTAAATGTGTATATCTAATTATTACTTATTTATTAATTTCAGCAGAAGTTTAATTAATTAGCAGCTGATGCAAAGTATGACAAAAGTAAATACAAGCACTTACATTACTTCTGATATTCAACGAGTACAAATTTTATTGACCCTAATCCTGACAAATGTAGTTAACCTTATTGATTAACTCAAGCACTGAAACAGAGTGAAAAATGTTTTACCACAAGACACTATAGTATGACCACTGTCAGCTATTTCAGCCTTCAAGACTTAAATGCACAGCCTACATTGAACATATTGATTTTCCTAAATAGTCCTCCTATAATAAATACTAGATTATCACTGCAAGTCTCTGCAGACATGTTAGGTGATCACAGAATGGAGCTGTAATCAGAGGAAGTTCAGTGAAAGATAATCTTTCTTTATTCTCCTCCTCTGAGAAATAAGGTACAGAGGAAACAAGGGACAGCAGAAATCACTGTAGCTGTTCCTATAAAATCTGCTCTTAGGTTATGAAATATGTCATCTTAGCACTTAGGCTTTCATCCTTCCAAAGGCAGAAGTTCTCAGAAACGTGTATAAATGTACTTAACATCATTCCTATGTTTTTAAAACTAGTCTAATGCCAAGTTAATAATTAAATTATTTAAGATGCAGCTGAAAATCACTTATAAAGACAAAACAGCTTGTATAAACTGAGTCTAAGAAACCTTCCTTTCATGTAAGATAAATAGAATCAATACATAATTTTTTTTTTTAAATCCGGTTGGTTGTTTGTCACATTAGAGCTAATATTTTTGTTATCTTGACACAGGATTATTTTTAGAATATAATTTTTTTTTTTAATGCTATGATTAATAATTAGGTCCGTAAAAAAACAAAAAAAGAAGACAACAAAGGGTTATAGACCATGACATTTTCTAGCCTGAATTATAAGCCCTTTTTCATTTTTTGAAAATTTCAAATGTACCTTTATTTGCTATGAAAGACAAGATAAAACCAGAAGGAACACAAGACTTTAACAAAACAGAAGACAGATGTCCAGAAATTATCAATTGCTAAAGCACACAGATTGTGATTAAATTTTAATGTGGCTTTTAACTTAAGTAAAGATTTTGCTTATCGAAGAGAAAGAATCCCAGAGAAAATATTGTTATTGATTTCATCATTTTAGATGTAACTGATCCTTTAAGTAATTTTTCTTGGTTTCAGTGTCACTTTTAAAGTGTCTTCTTAGACTTAGGAAATCATTAGAGGGCATGTTCATTTAAAATTCAAAGTCTAATGCATAAATTGTTCTCCAGCGGACTCAAAGCCACATCTGTTGAAAACAAAACAAAGCATTCAATGTGCTGAGTAAAATCAAAACATAACAGTAGAATGGTAAGAGAGAGTTAAATTAAGCAAATTAAATGGCATGAAAAAGTTTTCTATTGATCTAGAAAATGATTGTATGCTTTTAAAAAATATATTGATTATCTTTTATGCTTTGAGAAAGAGAGCATAATGTGTACTATGACAACATGACAGTCTCACACATGGTGAAATACATGAATTGTGCACATGGCTTTTTAGTAGACCTGTATCAGGACAGAGGTTGCCCATTTCACATAAGCAAGATGCAGTGGCTTGGTTTGTTGATTTTTTTTTAAACAAATAGAAAGTGAATTATGATGTTGCCACACTGATAAAGAAGCAGTCTTTATTGTTCTGTCAATAAAATTAATTGCTAAAATTGAGGAGCCATAATAGCCACTATCATGTTCTGATGTTTCATAAATATTTAACTGTGTAAGACTCCTGAGGTCAAAAGGGCTAATTCCATTTAGTTTCCTGAATAGTCATGCAAATCTGACTACTTAGAAAGCGAATAATAACGACAGATCTTTATATATAGTGTTCCTTGATACAGACATGCTATCTCTATTTATTCCATAGATTTAAAGTAGCCTTTTTGAAAATAACCTATGATGATTTTTCATAGAGAGTTCTGTTAGAGTCTAATATCTGCTCCTCTAAGCTTAGCTCAATGTCCTGCAAAAGAGAAAAGTAGCCATGAAGCTAAAATATTTTGTAACATCTAAATTCTCAACATATTTCTTGGCAAGTTCTATATGTAAAGCCCATATGAAGAGAAATTACCCTCTCAGTCCTCTTTTCAGAATAATGAATTAATCCATACTTCATAAAAAGTTCTAGACTTTGAGAAGCGGACTGATAAATATTGGTCCAATTAGAACATTATTAATGTTTAATTATTAATACCAGTCTTTTCTGATCCTGCAGCTCTCCCATCCTCCAGTCCTCCCTCCAGTGATTATTCTTTACTTAAAGTCCACCTTGTCACACTTTTTCCTCTACACTTGATTAGACCTGTGAAACTAGAATTGTGCACAAAACAGGTGTTGAGCAGTGTGAGTTTCACTGAAAATTCAAATATATCAAATGCATCCCATTGACAAAAGTCACAGAACATTTTTTTAACATTCTTTTTGCTTGCACATATTCTTTGTTATCATTGCTTGCATTATGTAAGGGGTCCCTGAATGCAACTTGTTCCTACTTACTTCTTCAAAAACTCATGATGAATCAAAATTTTAATTTGTAAAATATAATATGCCCAAAAAATAGAATAAAGAAAACAAAGAATAATCATGTTAGCTTAGATCAAAAGCTTTCACCATACAAAAGGGAAAGCAGATGCCTTAATGGGTCAGATGAGAGAATGAGAGTTCAATCTTTTCTACTACACACCTTCTCTATGATCTATTCCCGTGGCAAAGAAGTAGTAACCCATCTAATTTTCTTCTGTTCTATACGTCAGCTTCATGAACTACTAAATACATTTCATCTCTGAATATGAAATGAGAGAAATATAAACTAAAACCCAAAGAGGAGCAATCATGATTAATACAAAAACCATTTAGGTTTAAGGATCTGCAAGAAACACTGCCTGAACGCAAAAGACAGTATAAAGCCATTTATCATATGCAGTATTTAGAACAATGTAGCTGTTTTATTTTTCCATTACAGAAAAACATCATTGACTTTGGTGTGGTACATGTTGATTAATACTATGCCTCCAATGAAAACTGCAGACATTTAATACATGCAGCAACTATGCAGAAATGCATTGAGGAGCATTTTAGACTCTGGTAACGCTCAAGCTCTGAATGGCAAGAGTGGTTTGGTTTACGGGAAGAGTTCAAAAAGCACATGAAAGCAAAACAAAATCAGCTAAGTCTCCAAGGCAAGACGTCTGTTATGTGTCTGATATTTAACTGAAAGCCTCTAGTGGCATTTTCTTTGTGTAAATTAAACATCTCTGATGTGACTATATTACAAAATAAAACATCATGAATAGCTCTTGCATCTCTGGAGCTCCCTCTCCTGTTTACGGTCAGCAGCCAGCCTTCTTTGGTTCCTATTCAGGTAACCCAGATACCCATGGGTCTAAATCAGGCCATGTGATCTGACTTTCACAGATTTTAGAAATTTTTCCAACAGTGTCTCTACTGGAATTTAATGACAAAAGTTTGCTTGCCAATATCTACTGACATTTGTATAGAAAACAGTGAATAAGTTTCATTCACCATAGAACCACTTCGAAAAATTATTGAGGAAACTTCCAAAAAGACATTTATTAAGTGCATGCAAATGCCCATAACAGAATTGAGACACTGATCTCAGGCAGACACAGTTGTTGAGGTTTTTAAAAATTCTAATGTTTTCTTCAGAAAATTTAACTAGATGTTGTTTACTACTAAACAGTTGGCCTAAATGTATCTGTTGTTCCATTACTGATGAGGAATATAAGACCTATTTTCAGAGCTGCTCGACATTTTTCCTTATGTGGTTACTTTCAGTTAATTGTAAGTTTGCCAGACTAACTGTTTCAGGCTGTAATTTTTTATGCTTAATGTCTAATTTAGGCTGATAATTCTGAAAAAAAATTAAACCAGAACCATTTAAGCCATTTCCAAGAGCAAGGATATTGAAAAGACATCAATTTCTTGTAATTTCAATTCATTTACTACACGCTGTTCTAAATGTCATATACTAGATTCAAACTACACTTCTGCACTAACACAGAAAAAAATGGTGGTCCTCACGCCAAGAAGCTTATATTCTAACAGTCAAGTGAGCAACAACCCTGGTCTAAAAAACAATGAAGAAATACATGGGAATAAAGAGACACTATTGGACACCGTTATAGGCAGTGTCAGCAGAACACCAGGAATCTAAATTCTGTTGGTCTCATTTCAGTCTTCAAAAAATGGTCGATATCGCTCTTACCTCTGCTAAAAACCAAACAAAAATAACTAACTGACTAACTAACTAAATAAAAATGTTAGTAGAATGTTGAGAAAACATGTTGTTTTGGTTTTTTTTCTTTAAAACAAATATGGAATGTTTCTCTGAAAGAAAAACAGAATACCAAATCACACCACCATAGTATACACAACTGCACCATTCAAAGGACAAAAGGAAGACTGCACATACCTACCTGCAATGAAGCAGCTACAGAAATTGACCTGTCCAGAGGATTTTCAATGCTTTGCTTGCTTCGTGAGTTTCTAGTTTAAGATCATACAAGTGAATTGCCTTGCTTTGGGCAGGCAGACACTTAGTAAAATTCTTAAAATCCGCAGGAGCACCACAGACCTTTCTAACAAACTTGGTTTTTTGTTTAGGAAAACTATCCAGCACATGCATGTACAGCATTTTGAATTTCTGTCTTCTCTTCTCATGAAGTGAAACTCGTTCCACAAAATCTACTCTCTCATCTTTCAGTTAAACTACTGCCTGATGCAACTGTGCTTCACACATAGCTAAATTTCAACTCCAAATTCAGATGTTTTGAGCTGTGTCAGACATAGTTATGCTATATCCTGATAGAATATCTGCTTAATTTACAACAATAACAAAGTCTTCCTTGCTTTTCAAACATATATTTAAGGAGGAAAAATATTTTGTTGTCTACTCAGATTATTTCTGGAGCATCAATTGGAATTGGAGCCCCATTGGGTTGAGTGCTATAAAAGCACGCAGTCAAAGGAAATCTTTGAGTCAAAGCACTTATATGCTAGTTTGTATTAATAACAAAACAGTGAGAGAAAAGAGAAGAAAAACCTAATTTTTTCAGTAAAGACAAATGTTTGGATTTCGTAAATATTAGATCACTTTTGCCTACTGCTTTCAGTTATGTCGGGGATTTACCCTCCACTATTTCTGCTGCAGGAACACATTACTCTACCAAAGAAAATAAAATCTTGTTTGTGAAGTTAATCTACATTTAAAAAAATAACATTTTTTTTACATTTTACATTCCTAGCATTAATCCCTGGGTGGGATTTCCAGAAATTCCTAAATTCTACAGTTTCAGAATTTTCTAAGAACAATTCTGGCAATATTTTCAAAGTTAATTTGCTTTAGTCCAATGATTATTTAGTAGAGCCAGAATAAAAATTCTAATTTTTTGAAAGAAGTGAATTAAACTAGTCATTTGAGTATGGAAATAATTCCTCAGCAAAGAGAATATTATTTTGCTCAGTACTGGAACTTCCAGTCCTTACTAGGTTTGAGCAGACCATTGTAGGAATCTATAAGTTCCTTTAAGATTCCTTCTCTTGCCTCAAAAAGTATCACATTTCCTTTTCTTTAGAAAGCCTGTTTATATGTGCTAAAATTCCCTTCACCTGCTATGTTCTTTCTAACACACATCCATGTATTTCAAGTGCACAGACTGACTCTCATGCAACACTATGGAAAATCAATGTACAAAAAAGGTTGTGATGGAGCATCTCAGGCATCATAAAAATAGCAATAAGATAATATCTTTGTTTTCAGAACAGCTTGCCTGTAATATTCTACCAGTAATATTTCAGTAGGGCAATAGATGAACATATCAGTTTAGATTAATTTGTATAATGGCACATTTAAGAGACTGACTTTTTGAAGTTTGTTCCATCTCCACGTGTAATTTTTGGCTCCAGCATAATCACTGCCGTACTGTCTTCTTGCACATGGTAAACTAGCCATCTGGATAGTGTGTCAGCATTAATGTTTTCACACCCTCAGCTTCCTGTGCTAAATGAAGTCAAATTCTTGAATTATGGCAGCCCACCTGCACGTAATTTTTTCCATAGTCTGTAACTACAACTTTTCTTCCAGAAGCATACAGCTACATATTAGTATTCTGAAAACTGTGAAGTAAGTTTCAAAGGTCGAGGAGTTACTTGTACTTTGAATTGCCCATGGAGAGAGGACTGACAGGACTGTAGCCTGAAGTCAAGAACGATTCAACATCTCTTGTGAGCCCTTCCAGGTCCACTGTCCCCATTCATTTTTCAAGCATTCATAGGGCAATTTTGACTGATTTTCACACCTGTGAGACCGTAGCTGGAAATGAAGACAGAATGCTGTCTTGGTTTCTATTTAATTCTGGACACCAGTCTGGCTTTGGCTCCATTTGCGTGTGCTTGTGTTATGTTAAGAAACAGATTGCTAGAGAAAAAAGTACTCAAAGCATGATGTGAAATTTATTTCATATCTTCAAGGATTTCTCTGTGGTCGATACATTAAAAATTTAATAGAAGCTATGAAGGAGAAAATTCAACAGAAGACAAATCCCTGGTTCTAAACCAAAAAAATTCCAACCAAGATTTAAATTTTGAAAGTTTTTTATAATATGGTTACAGTCCCAAAGAAAACCAGCCCTTTGGTCGGCTATCATTAGAGATTCTAATAGTGGCATAGACTGTCCATTCAGAGTTCACCACCTCTTTTTTAATCACCTACTTTTTCTTCAAACTTTCTGAAAGACTTTACCCCAGTTGTCAGTGTTTGGAGAAATAATAAGATTAATTACAAAAGCTAACATTCTTTGGAGTTGTATTTCTGTAGGTTCTTCAACAAGTGAGTCAGAACAAGGCTGAAGTTGAGATGTCAACTTGTCCCTGTCTTCTACTAAAAACAGTTTGGGAGACTGCAGCTTTGTGATTTTTTTTCCTAATTCTTGACTGAACCATAACCTTAATGGAACATTAATAAGAAAGCCGACAGCCCAAAAAAGAGAGCTTTGTGATTTCATAGTAATATCTTCCCTTGCAGGCGGAGCAAGGTTCCAAACCTTCTGTTTATTCCCCATTTTCAGTTCCAATTAAATGCGTGGAATACAGAGGGATGACAGACATTTCCCTATAAAATTCTGACTCAACCTTAGTATTTAGAGTTAGGAAGGAACTCCAGAAAAGAGGATTTCAAGCAGAAAGGAAAAAACATGTGCTTGCTTGTAGATGATAGATCCAATATCAAGCAAAGTAATCACGTACAAAGTTAAGCTTGAGTCTGACTGACATGTATGGCTCAAACAAGCAACAGGAAATGCAACTGTCATCTGCAGCACATAGATTTCTTTCCCATTGACTAGAAATCTTAATCATAATACATTCCTTCGAAGAGATTTTACCCACAATTCCTTCCTTATACTTCTCACAGGTTAACTTTTAATCTTAAGAAATTAATGCCGTTAGCATGTATTTACTTCTTGCATACTATATTCACTTTTACTTGTTATTCCAAACTTGCTCTCTATCCTTATTTTACTGTTATTGATTGCTACCAGCAAAAAAATACAGGAATGTAGAAGAATAAGCCTTAGAAAGAGAGTGAAAACACTATGTAAGGATGAACCAATACACATAGGAATCAGTCAGCCCTTTCATTGATTCCAATGGGTATGGAATCAGTCCTATTCTAATTATTTCTTAGTGTCAACACATTTCATCACAGACACATAAGAGTATTCTGCTTCTCACTGAAATCTAAGCTAGAATGAAGGGTAGATAATATAAGGCAGGGGGAATTTAAAAATCTAAAAATATTCTCTTAAATAAGGCAAAGAATCTCATGGAGTTTTTGTTAGTCCTAATTCAAGTTTTTTGCTCCTCTGCCTCTACAAAAACCATGCATCATGTGTATATTTTCTGAAATAGTGGAGCATCTCAACATTGTTCAGGCTCTTTTTGTTGGAGGGCATCACATTAAGTTGTCTTCATCCAAGAACTCCTACAGAGCTGAAAGACAGAGGTTGCTAGGTACCCTGAGCTGCTTTCTGACACTTTGTTGACTGTATGGGGAGGTAGCAACCGAAATCTGCCACCAAATCTAAATAACCTAAACTTTTATAGCAGTGCATCAGTCTTTTGCTTCTCTTTCCACACTACAATGAATCACTCATTCCTGCCTCTGACATCTGTGAATAATGTTTTCTATCTTATTACAACTAAAAGTCACTCACATACTGGGATTTGCACCATGTTTTAACAGTGTAATGAGCCATAAGGCATGAATATTCACTAGGAAGATGAACAAAAATACCATTACCAGAATAAGTCCTGTATATTAGTAAGTCTATCGGGTTAATATTGGAAATTATTCCCTACCAATCTATGTAAAAGATTTGCAAACTTTTTTCACCTTTACCTTTTTCTTGAACTATGCTGAATATAGCGTGTTATATTGTCGGCTATTAACAGAAACAAGAGGCCAACAGGTATTTTTATGGACATTTGAAATTACTCCAAAGCATTTAGAAATTAAATTACACATATATTTGTGAGTGTGTTTGAATATACGTATGGCCACAGGAATGCACATAAAACTAATACATGCAACCCCTCCTGGCACATCATGAATCTGTAATCCTTTCCATTAACAGAGGACGAATTCCTGAAAAACACCAAACTGACAGGGGAAAACACAACATTAGTATGTGACAGAACCCAAGACAAAACTTGCATATGATGAGTTATGCTACTCTTCTCATAGTTTTAATTCTATAGTCATGCTTTACAACTCTTAAGCCAATAGCTCTTCAAATTCTTACCAAATTTTATGACTAAATTAAATCACAAAGAGAATGGTTTTGCAAAATCAAGCTCATGTTAGTTCTGTGAGAAATGGTACTTCTGACATTCAAAGAAGCCAATCCTTCCTATAAGTGGCAGTCTTTACAATTTCTGGAGACTATATCTTCATCTCTAGAATCTAAAACTTGGTGGCATTGTGTGAGAATTTTTATTTTTCAATTATGGTGTTTTTCAGCATTATAGAGATTACCTCAGGACAGTCCTGCATAAAGGAAATAACAGGTTACTTCCCTTAAAAATACACTAAAATAACAGTGGACAAAGGGTCGTCCTCTCAAAACTGGCAGAAGCATCTTTGCATAATATGTGATTCTGAAGTTTCCAGGACAATATTCCAAGATTCAGGAAGGTGGAACTATGGAGCCATTAAATCAACCAGCACTGAGAGGAAATAATTATTTTTATATTTTCCATCTGGAACTACCTGCCATGAGTTCTCCACAGGTAGCTGACCAGGCTCAATACAGCTTTTGAGAAACATCAGAGAAGGCATCTGACACTCGCGCACACACACTGGTCTTGAAACTGGCGACGCAACCTATGACTCTTTGAATAAGAGATGCAAAGGCCACACCTCTTTCATTTCATTTGATTAACCAAACCTTTAGCCTCTTAGAAATCACAAGGTTTAATATTTTACATAGTGCGCTACATGTAATTTTTGAAGTGATTTTCCCTTGCACTGTTTATTTTGCTTGGCACAGCTCAGATTCTCTATTTTCCTGTGTTAACAGGTAACGTTAAAGGAACATTTTGAAAAAGGACTCCGTTGGAATATGCACAAATTCCTTCCTTGTACATCAATGGGATGCTTGATAGTATTTCCATTCTTTCTTGATTATTGGAAAAACAGCCGACAGAATATAAATAGGATTTAAATCCTGTTGAAAGCTAATGTTTTACATACTGTTAACTGGTAGCTCTGCTCAAAATTAGATGTTTTCTGTTGTAAACAAGGTTAAACTGACAAAGAAGTGGGATTTTGTTAGAATCTTAGGGTCTTGTTACACGCATTTTAAGTCAGATACTGTTTGCTGTGAGAGAACAGTGGTTTATTGTAGAGTTGTCAATTTAAATTAAATTACGACTTTTGAGAAACTAACTTGAAAACTTAAAGCAGTCATATGATATTATGCATTACATCTTCAGCCCATTAAGGAATCCTAAAGTAAGGTAACCAAAGACAGAAAATATGGGTTCAAATTTCAAGCCACAATAAGTGTGAATATACCCTCAATTTAATAAAATATATAATGCAACTTCCTGAGGCTTAAATTTCTTACAATTGCACTTGGAATGGGCACTTGTTTTCCCATTATTGGCCACTTTAATCTACTTATACCCTAGTTGTCTCATTTAAAGATCACTTTATAGTACTGGGTGATGTGCATCTGAGGTCTGTGTTCCACTATTGCCTGACGCAACGCAACAGTTTACAAATTTCTGAACTTGATCTGAAAGCTGATTTAAAAATCTATACAGACAATCAGATTTCCTTGAAAATATATACACACAAGTCTGCTGTGAGGTGGCTAAAATGAAGTAAATTTAGTTTCAGGAGACAGGAAGAAAGCCAAGACTGAAAAGTAAAGATCTAGAAGCAAATGGGCACTAGCACTGACCAAGTTTGAAACCCATCCTTCCCCAGAGAAAATTAGAAGAGGGCAAGGAAGACAGGCTTTGGAAAAGTAGAATGTTTGTGCTTTTCTTTCCAGCAGACTGCATTAAATATTCAGCAAAAGGCGGGGATCAGTTTACATTACTCTTCTTGTTTCTCGTGTATCGGCTGACAGGTGCTGTAAACATACATAGACAAACATGGTCCTCTTCTTGCAATGCTCCAATAACCGAGGGCAGAAATATTTTTTTTTTCCTATAGCAGCAACATTTTGATACTTGCAGCCATAATACATTAAGATCAGGTTTGCATTCAGCGCCGGAATTAAAACTTTTTTGTCCTATTGTATAATACAAGATTTAATTCTTAGACACCCAGAGCAGGGAGATGCATTGTAGTTGATTTGAAAGCATATTTGTGTGGGTTTATTGATAACATATTAAATAATCATTTCAGCTAAACTCCTCCCTGGTATTTAATGACAGTTAAAAATAATATAAACATCTCAAGTCAACCTCTAGGTTTTACGGCTTGAGGAAAAGCACAGACCAGTGTGAAACAGCTGACCTTGGCTAAAAGATGGAAACTAGTATTTAAAACATTCACTCATTCATGTTTAAGAGATGTCATGGTAAATAAATAATGACTGTTTACACTTAGTCCTAAATGTCTTCTTTTTCCACACTATAGGCAGCTATTTGGCTGAGATGGTATCATTCACTGATCTAATCACACTGTACCTTTTTTCTCACTTGAATTGTACTTTTGGCTGTCACTTGCTCTTTTGAACAAAGGTTTGTACTACTAAAGGATATCATAATAGCATATCTTTATTTTTACTAAATTGATATTCAAATCAATAACGATAAGGGCAGTCTTCTCTTTGTACCTAGGAAAATGTACCATCTGCATTTGGCTTCTGATATTCTGCTGTGAGCAAAATTTAAGCATAAGGAAGTGTTTAAGACTCCCCTTAAGTTAAACTGCAATTCTAAGTATTTTATAATCTTCACAACAGTCAGAGCCAGTAAAATCGACCCTGTATATTTTTATTTCATCTCTGCTGGATCATATGATATTTAATAATTGGTTCTGGCACCTCATTGCAAATTATTATAACTTTGAGATTCAACAGTTTTATTGAACATATGGGCAACACAGTCTCAGAACATATATATGATACAGACTATCAAGAGGACCTTCTGTCATGTTTTGGTGAGCTTTAAAGGGTCAGGTAAATTTTGTTGGGTAGATTTGTGCTGTGTTTCCACATTCTTTGTTTTGTGTTTATTTAGTGGGCTATTTTTTTTTTCCCTTCTGTTAAAACTCTTTCCTGTAAAGACTGACTCCATCCACAACTGCATTTGTTGATATTGATGTGTGTGCTATTCTGTCAGGCTTCCACGCAGTATTGGAAAGCAGCGGCTGGAATGGTCAGGAAAGACAATCACTGGACCTTAGTGAATGACTTTCCTGTCACATGGCACCATATTGTATCAGCGTTTGTTTCCGTTAACACTACATAAAGTTGCTGGTAGCAGAAGAGTTCATCATATCAATAAAAATGAACACACTTAAGAAGCCTCATTATTGATAGTGTACTTGATGGAAATTTGATAACAAAATTCAAATGATTATTTAAGAAAGCCGTACACTGCAGTATATTTATGTCTGGAAAAATAACGTGACCTTCTTGCAACATAATTTCTTAAAGCAATGCTATTTTGGTGCAAATCGGGCTTCTGCTTCCATACCTAATCTGATTCTCATCTATGAGTCTGTATCATTTGCTGTATTAGACTATACATGAATAGAAGCAATTGTGCGTTCCCTGAATACGTAAATGTCCCATAGATTTCAGTGGGAAATGTGTGTGTGAAAGTAATAATATCCAGCCATTATGTAGATTATACGCAAATAATTGCATAACAAGTTGTACTGAAAAATAAATAGAGATGGCTTGCTGACACATGTATGTGCGTGTGTGTGTATATCTTAAAAAAGAAGCCTAATTTACAAAAACTGCTTTATTTCATCTTAATTCTGCTAAAAAAGCTAACCACTCTGTCACAGTATTTTCTCCTCTACTGCCTTTTCAAGGTTGTGAAGGTGAAGAATTAGGAGCTTAAATCAGCATTTACATGTTTTTCAGTGCTTATGCCAGGCTGCATTTTTATTAATGGGGTTTTAAAATTCTCTCTATAAATTAATTTATAGATATTGTATATGTAGAGAATACCAAAAGAAAAACATCCCATGGTTTTTGGACCTTTTTGGTTTTATTGGCACACATTCAATTGATTTTCACAGCTAAGGTTGGGAAATATTAGTTAGGGTTATCATCTGTAAAAGTAAATTACGTGAATTCTGCTAATGAATTTCAAGAGCAGTGTAAAGATTTAGGTATACCTGATTGCTTCCAAAGAGGATGTATAAATACAGAAAGTACTGGGGACCAGAATGATTGCACCTTTAGGCAGCAAAGCTCTTACTAGAACATGAACTAGTTTTGTGATTACTTGCCTGGCATAATTTGAACCAGTAGGTGGAGTCCTTGCTAATAATAATTGCATGAACAAATCTTGTTGGTATACACTGAGGGCAAGATATTTTTCATATAATAAACTGCTAAAATCGTATTTGCTTTAGGCTTCTTGTATTGGTATAATTAGCTAGAAATAGCAGTAAAAGGGCAGAGATAAAATATGCATAGACCTATAGCTATCTTTCAGAAAACAGAAGAAAACACAGTTTGGAAGAGCCAAACATTCTTCAGAAGAGGTCTTTTGGAAAAAATACTAAGCATAACTTGATAACTAGAAAGCTGGTTGTGTTGTTGATTTGGCTTATTGTTGTTGTTCTTTTCTTTTCTTTTCTTTTCTTTTTTTTTTTTTAAATCAAGATACTTTTTCAAGCACGTCTCAAATTCCAAAGATTAAAAATCTTCCACAGTATAGTTTCACTGAAATCCAAGGTTTTACATACCAACTGACACATAGGACTGTCATTATAATCTAGAGGTGTTTGTATAAAAGAGTATAAGTTCAGATAAGAGAAGTGTGACTAACAGTTTACAAACTTGAGTTTTTCAGAAATTCCCAGTTTAGAGCAGTCTATGGGCGCCTGAAAAAATTTTGGTAGCAAAGCTGTCTAAAAGCTTGTACTTCGATTACATACCCAAAAAAAAAAAAAAAANNAAAAAACCAAAAAAAAAAAAAAAAAAAAAAAAAAAAAAAGCTTTAAAAGTGCCTAATGGCAAAGGCAATCTAAATTTATTTATCATAGGCAAGCATCCTCCCCTTTAGGTAACTGGTGTCTATGTTTATTCACATTTTTGTTTTGCTCTCCAATTCAAAAACTATTATAACTTTAATGGAAAAGTTTTACAGACAATGAAAACGTGCCCCAAAAACCACATGTGGAGTGATGCAAAGTGCCTATAACCTCCCACAAGGAAAAAAAAATCTATCTTTTCTGTTATTTCAGTCAAAAACTGAGACAAACAAACAAAACTGAACATATATGTCCTATATGAGTGAGCGGTCTAAATTCTAAAAGACTACACATATGTCCGCTTGATCCTTTTTGAAAGAAAAATCTGCCCATTTTCCTCTTTTGTTAAATGCAGAACTTCATGACATAACTCTGGGAAATGGTTTAGCTCTGAGAACTGAAGGGGAGGATGTTGACCGAAGGCTAGAGCAGTCTAAGATTTGTGGTCCCAGGGAAAGGAAACATTCGGAGATCACCTTCACTTTTTCAGTTACCCAGTGACTACTTCAAGGGTCTTTCCTATCTCGTGAGCTATGGTGCATGCCATTGTTAGCTATAGAAATCTCGTATTATGTAGAGGGCATCTCCTGTAGTGATAGTAGGGCCAGATACAAAATAAGCAAGTTCTTATGCGAAGAAGGGATCTTCACTTGCAAGTACCTACAACTAAAGCTGGCTATTTGTTCTGACCTCTGGAGGATTTCTCATATTTTACCTTCAAAGTTCTTGAGGTACTTATGCATACCTTTCTAGGTACAGATTCATATTTCTGGGAGGATAGCACCTGACTTCCACCAAAACGAAAGTGGGTACTATAAATCAGGCATTCCTTCACCCAAGTGCCTGAAAGTTATTCAACAGCTAATCCTCCAAGTCTTGTTACATGCACCAAAAACTGTAATCCTCACAAAGTGCAATGCATCTGCTACAGTCTTCTAAAAGACAAAATGGTGTTCCTCTTTTATGTAATTGCCTTTCCTGTGAAATACAAGCAAGAGATTCCTTTTCCTCCATTGCCTATGGGTGACTAATCCTACATTTCCTTTTTTTTTCAAGGAGATGGCCTACAGAATGGCTTAAGTGTAGGAGTGTCACTTTCTATCCTTTCCACTGAGGCTTTGAGAAGAGAAAACCATAAGAAAACAGAATTAAGCAAGCTGTTGGACTGCTAACTTGTGAGTTCTAATTCCTTGATTCAAGTCCTCCTTATGTATTTCAAGTTAAATCCAAGCTACCACAGAAAAACTTCAGCCTAGGTGTATTTACATTAACTCTGGGAATTGTTAGAATTGCAAGGGAAAACATAAGCAGAAAAAAAAAACCCATAAAATAGTCACAATACAGAAAAAATTATTCATATTTTACATAGATGATGCCTATTCTAGTGTGCACAAATGCTTTCAATCGCTTAGACAATTTTCCCTCAATTGATATATGAGGGCCCTACAGTAGTGAAACATGTTGGTCCAAAATTCATTCTTAGCTTTGCATCGTCGACTCTTAAGTACCTGTCAGGTATCTTTTGGTATCTGCCCTAAAAGAACATAGAATCAAAGTTATTGGTTATGCTAGATTAAGACAGAAAACTAAATCATGGTGCTAAAGAATGAATTTTCTCCTTTGTACCAAAAGCAGATTTATCAAAGGGCTGACCGAGGAAATCTTGAGATTGTCTTACCACAAATCACATATTTAGTTCTGTTATCTAAACGGTTGTATTTCCACTCTTGTATTATTTCAGCCCACTCTACTGTTTTTTCCAGGTCTATTATCTTGTGGTTTATCATATGCAGAATGGCATTTCTAGAGACCTATTTTTACTGTTTGAATCTTGAAAGACAGTTCTGTGAGTCTGCATCTCACTGGACCAAACGGATAAACTAGATTATTCATTTTGAAAGACTGGCACCTACCAGTGAAAGATACACTGGGACAGATACTTTCTATAGTAATGCAAAGTAGACTTAAGTACAGTTCATTAGCATTTGATTAGATTTTGTGACCATGAAATGTTTTTACAGATTTAATATTTTTTCAACAGTCATAGGCATATTATTATTATTATAGGACATCTTACCTGCGTGAGTATACCATTAATTTCTCAGCATTGCACAAAGACTACATATCAACATATATTTTCCATACTGTATATGCATATTTTTAACATGTTTACTGTTAAGTTAGGAGAGGATCATAAAAACTCAGGTCAGGCTCTGAACTTTCTGAGTCAATATCTGGTTATAAACGGATTTTATTTGGATGTGACTTTTAGCCTACTATTTCAAGAATGCTGATTGTCATGAGGTCCCAATGTTAAGTCTCTAGATAAATTTCTTGACAGCTGAGGAAAAAAATCATTCAGAAAAAAGTATATTTCACTCGATATGTCAATAAATAGGGGTAGGTTTACTTCTTAGAATTTCCATGCCTGGCATTTAAAGATCATTGCACAAAGAACCCATTTAATAAGTTATCTAAAATCTACATAAAGTATTATTCAAGAGTGACATAGAAGATGCCTGTAACACATCAATGCAGTATCAATATTACTTACCCAGAAATTCTTGAGATGTACATTAAATAAAGCTGCAGCTTTCTTGGAAGAATCCTACCTTGGCTTGCAACCATACAGAGACATGGCCAGGCAACTCTGTTACAAAGCACCCACAGCAATTTTCTCTACTTAAAACTCGTTTTCCAAATCTTCACCTGATCTCCAGCCTGAAAACCCAAGAAGTGAGGTTGGCATTTTCATTTCCCACACTACAGTCATAATTCCATTTAGAACAGGTTGTGCCATTCTTGCACAGGTGTGCGTTTGAAAAAAAGAAAACTGGTTAAGCCACAGAGTAATCTCCTGTGACTCCTTTACACCTTTCCCTTGCCTGTGCCAATGCTCAGCTGTCTGTATTCAGCTGTGTGTTGGATTGCTCCAGTGCTCTGTTCCATGAATCATGACAAGGTGATGACTGTCATGCTACCTGGTTTGCTGGCTTTGGAACAAAGGACTGTACACCAGAAACCCTCCACACATATCATGTAACATAGTAAAAGTGAATATTTTTCTGATTTTGTCCCATTCCAAAAATCAAAACAATTAGATCATAATTACAGATTCCTTCATTAAAAACCTACTGGTCTCATTTAGTCATTGAAATTTATTAATGAAATGAAAAGCACAGGCTGAGTGGTTTAGATCCTGCTAAAGTTGTAGGTCCAGGATGCTAAGCATAATTTTCAGGAAGGAATGAAGCTTTAATTTTGCTGTGGCTCCCAACATCACCTCAGTTTCTAGTGTGCTCCAATAGCTTTGCCAATATGCACCTGAGAGGTCTTTTCTGGTTTAACATATTCCTTAGTCCTCTACCCCTCCCCCCATTATTTATCTCTTTTTATTCTGCATGTGTCATTGCTTATGTACACACTTAACATATTTTTATTCCTCTCATTTGAAAAAAAATATTTTGAGTTCACTTGCTTTTTTGTCAGTTGTCATTCATTTTACCTTGTTTTGCTTGCTTCAGTATGTTACTTCCCCTTACATTGTGAACTATGTCATCTGTGCCAATGTACATCCCTTGATAGTGAGTATGCAGTAGACTTTACTGAGAAATAGAAAAGAGAAGTGTTAGCCACTGCTCTCACCAAGATTATATTCTCTCTTAATAGAAGCTGTTGATAGATCCTGTGAGGCTACAACACTTAGGGTGTTGACTTGTGGAATGAAATCCTCTACACACAAGCACAGCAAAATATTTTGGTGAAAAGTAATTATCAGAAATAGTGACACGAGTAAATTAGTTAACTACATTTCAGCAGGAAGCTTGAGTTACCCCTGCCCGTTCTTGTTCCAGACCCATCTAAAATCAGCAGTTCAGCTTAATGATGTCACAACATTTGCCAGGCTGTGGGCACTGAAGAGAAGACGTGAAAATACTCCCACTGAATCAGATCCTCTCCTCTCACTAAGCGCAGTTAAACAGCCCATCTGTCTCACATTGGAACTGATATCTTTGAAACATCATTCTATTATTACCACTGTGGTTCTAAAAAACTATCCTTAATTTTAGACATCATACAAGCAAGTTTTTTAATTCTCTGGATATTGTGAACCCAGATCTGAAACACTGACACTGAACAATGCTAGCAAGCTCCTCTTAGTAGGATATGGCTCAAGTACTGTACATCACCATTCATTTACTGAGGGTAACCTTTTGTGAAATACAGATATCCTACATTAAAAAAAAAATCACAACAAAGAATCCGACCCCTCCCTAATCTCTAATAATTTTGAAAGTGTGAATTGAAGAGGACTGAGAGACAGATGGGTCTGGATGATCAAGTTACCTGTTATAGCGGCACATCTGCCAGGGCAGTCAATCACTGTGATGTCTCTGACAGGTCGATGGGAGACTGAGTACGAAAGGCTAAAGCTGCACTTGAATTTGCTCTGGTAAAAAAAAAATCTGTCTGTTGCACACAGATCCTTGGAAAAAGACTTCAGTCACAATAAAAAAATCATAGTGCATTGAGCAAGCATAATTGTGAAATAGATCCATTCTTGATTTTGTTTGGGGCTTTTTTGCTACAGGAATCAATCAAAAATGGAAAAAAGATGGAATAATATAAATATATTTTGGTAAAATAATTTCACAACAAAGGAGATGATAAATATGAATCACCAGAATAGAAGGAAAGGTTAAGACTGTCAAGTAACAAAACTAAATAAACTGTGGCACTGGAGTAGTTTATTTTTTCTGAATCTATGATTACATTAATTTGCATTAACCATGATGTCTTTCTTCTGTGTTTCCCAGTGTATTTATTTTCAGAGCTGCTGCTCTATATGCTAAGGTTAATTGTCCTGAAAAAAGCTTACACTAGGAAGTACTGAGTACCAAGAAGGTTTTTCACAGTTACAAACAACTTTTAGATTTTTGTTACATATTGCATATGTGTTAAAATGAGTATAGTGCTAATTGGATTGCTATTTCACCACATTTGCACCAATATAATTTCTACTTCTTGGACAACAGAGCTCAGAATAGTGTAAATATAAGGCCAGAGTAGGTGCTCCAGAATACAGAAGAACCCCTTATAAGCTCCAAAGGTTTTGACTCTTAAAGAGAAATGATTTGATTTTATTCAATGAAGGTCACACCAACTCCTATAGTAGGAAGAAAACACCAAAAGATATAATTCAAATATACCTTTCACAAATACAGTATTCATTTAATTTTCAAACATTTTCAAGATTGTCCATGAACAAGCTATTACTTGGAAGACAATAACTGAATGTCCAGAAAGCCTTTCATAGTTCTAAACTGCAAAACCGATAAATACCCATGGAATACTAATCTAATATGGTCTTACTTATCATTAGTCCGGCACCCACGTTTTAGTAATTTTCATCAGGCTACTGCTATGAGAAATGCTTTCTCTAGAAATGTAGTTTCCTGGCACAAACACAATTCTATTTTAGAATGTTTAGTTCACGATGTCTGAAAATAAAATTAGTATTATTTGTGGGCTTCTAATATTTTCATCAAATATAGTTGACATTTTCTGGCATGGTAGAGGCCAGAACCATCACTTTTTTTGAAAGAAATATACTTGTTGATTATCAACATTGTGCAAACTGAAAAATACTATATTTATTAGTATATCATAAAAACTTAAGATGCTGAACTAGAATAAATGTAATTTAGACTGGGTTTAGGTTTTGCATTTGGGCAAGATATTAAAGAAACCTCACTGAAGAAAGCAGCATCCACAGCTGAATTTAACGGGCTTTGAACTAAACTAACAATATGTTAGTCTTTCATATATGATTCCTCCACAAGAGCATTCCTAACAAAT